>QFEY01000959.1:0-51435 GCA_003316435.1 Russula virescens | reverse complement strand
ACCATCCATATATCCTAGCTGCATCTGTATCCCAGAGTTTTTTCCCTGTTGTCTTTGAGGCGTTTGTGATCAACAGAAGCGGCATGCAGCGCCCGTGTTGCAACACAGCATTCCAATAGTTGAGGACATTTAGCGGTCGTTAAACAAGGTTTGAGCGGTAATTACCGCGCCAGTAGAGTTTTTTTCGCACTCAGCAAAAAATGATGCTTTCGACAAAACAGTTATTTGTTACATAAGTGGCGTCAGTAGCAAACATAATTTATGTAACAAGGTAAGGCAAAGCCGAAAAAGTACTAAGACGAACCTGTCACGTGCCGGGCATATTGAAGATTCGAGGGCGCGTCGCAGTGGGCGGAAGCACATGCGCCCGGGGGAAATAAAATGGAGGGAGGCACACCCGGGAAAGCGATGGGCATTCTTGCGGAAGGGGGTGCGAGCGCGAAGGCGTGCGCGTTCGGGAAGGGAGCTCCCGGGAAAGCGACGGGAGCGCGCGCAGAAGGAGACGCGAGCGTGCCGGGAATCGCCTTCCCGAACGCTCGCGCTTCCTTCCGCGAGCGTTCCCACCGCTTTCCCGGGATTTCCCTTCTCGAATGCGTATGCGTACGCGCTCGCGCCTCCTTCTGCGAGCATGCCCATTGCTTCCCCGGGTGTGTCTCTACCCCCGCTTAATTTTTCCCCGGCGCACGTGCTTCCGCCCACTGCAAACGCGACTTCAACAAAATTTCCGTAGTATACCCGGCACGTGACGGGTCGCCATCCCGCTTATTTTTATTAATAATTAAGACTATTCACGCTTTCAAACGAATATAATCTTTGATACCGCTCTGTGGCTGAGTTTCAAAACGGTGACATAAGCAAGTTCACGACCGCTAAATGTCAAAGACTCATTCCAATCACGAATGACAATCCCATTATGTAAGAACAGAAGCTGCCAAGCAGGCACCGTTGCATTCCATCCTTCTAATTTGGGCACGTGTGCATATGGCACCAGCGGCGGTCTCACCTTCACCGCTTCCCTTTCCTCCCTCTCCCTCTTCTTCACCTCCGCCATTTCCGTGATCTCCTCACCAAACACCACGCTCTTTTTGCCTTTCCTCTCCTTTCTTTTTTTGTTTTTCTTGGAAAACAACACCCTCTCCTCCCTTTCTTTATCCTTCTAGTTAGCTGACATGAAGCTCCATGCTTTAACCGCTCTTTTCTTGTCTGTAGCTGCGTTGTCCAGTGCTAGCGGCGGCGTCCGAGCAGAGCCCGAACAACAACGTCGCCACCACCATCTTGCAGCAAAAAGACAAGCATCGCCCGCTGGTGCCGCCGCCGCAGGAGCAGGTAGTAGCAGTGCCAACGGCGGACCTTCACCATCGCCGCAAGGGGCACCGCCTAAACCCGCTGCCCCCGCCCCTAGCAATTCAGCTCCCACAGCTGCCCCCGCTCCTACATCGAACACCTCGCCCCAGTCGTCGGGGGCAGTACCAGCAGGTTCCTCAGTGTCGGCAGCGATACCTACGAATATTCCCACGCCGGTGGTGCCTGTTCCGGCTGGTACAAATGGCGTTCCCCCGCTCAGTTTGATTTCTTCTGGCATGGCTCCGGGTGTGCCTTCGCCCGTTGTATCGACTTATGCCCCTGGCGCGACCCCACCGGTCCCCGGTGCGCCACCGTTGCCTACACCATGTAAGTTACTTTTTTTGGGTTTGCCTGGTCGTCCGTTGCTATGCTCATGTTTGTGTTTGAATTCCAGTTGTGTTCAATGCTGCCGAATGGCCGGCGCAGGACAAAATCCCCGATACCAGTGAGGCTTTCATTTTATTGTCTTGATTGGTGCAATGGTAAACTGACCAAACTTGAATGGGATCCTTGTCTCAGGTTCTCCCGAGGTGCAAAAGTGGATGGAGGAACTTAATGGTTTCAAAATTCCCACGTGGTCGCCGACTGTGGACGGAACGTGCGCTGGTGATCCTGCCGCTGTGTCGGAGGCCAGTCAGCGTGGTTGGTGGTCGTGCGGCCGGTATACTCGTGACACGGATATCACTGCGTGCCCGAAGCAGTATGAATGGGGTGTTAGCTTCGATGATGGTCCAAGCCCATGGAGTGAGTGGTCTCCGCACCTTGTCGATTGATTTCCGTGCTTATGCTGCTATATAGCACAGTTAGTATTTTTCTTTCTTTTACCGCCTGGCTAGGTGGCTCCTGGTATTATTGGGATTTATTGTTTAATACACAGGCACCTCCTCAATTACCTGGGCACGCAGAATGTCAAGGCGACCTTTTTCGTGGTTGGATCGCGCGTCGTTGAACGCCCGCAAGTACTGATTGAGGAATACATGGCTAACCATGAGATCAGCGTGCACACATGGTCTCACCACGTACGTCTTCTCCTCGCTTCTGTGCTACTCTTCGCTGACGACATTTCTTGATTAGCCTCTGACATCCATGACAAATGAGCAGATCGTCGCTGAACTTGGCTGGACCCGCAAAGCCATCCAGAAAGTGCTTGGCGTCACACCGACGACGATGCGTCCGCCATATGGTGATATTGGTGAGTTCCATGCATCCGATCCGGTGGATACATTGGAGGATTGATGACATGGAATGTCACACCATGTAGATGATCGCGTACGGGCGATCTCTCTTGCCATGGGGATGGTACCTATCATTTGGACGAGTGCACCCGCATCCGGTCCATTCGATACGAATGGTGAGTGGACGATAGTACCATTATTCGTCATAGGGGATGGCTGATTCTGTGATAGACTGGAGAGTGGGTGCTGGACAGGTCGATGCGACGACGTCATTCAACACGTTCGAGGCCATCCTCGGCAATGCGACTACACTCCCTACCGGGTACGTTGAAAGATAAGATGACACGAAGGGCGTCGTTGATGATGTGATTTTCAGATTCATCGTCTTGCAGCATGATCTTTTTGAGGTCACCGTGGATCTTGCTGTTGGCTATACCTTGAATGCAGCGTTGACCCACCAACCACCGTTCTCTGTGAGTGTTGGATATTAGTAAGGAGAGGGGCAAATGACTGATAACTGTCTGCGTAGCTCAAACCGATTGGAGTCTGTTCCAACATTCCGGCAGGGAATATGTACGCAGAAAGCAACAAGAACTCGTCTTTCCCTTATTCGAATCATACGGTTATAACGAGCGCCAATTCGAACACGACAGATTCAGGTTCAGGCTCGAGCCCGAACGCGAGTGCGCAAACTAAAAATTCGGCGGTGGATGGAAAGACTTCTGCTTCGTGGCTCATTACTGGGTTAATTGGTGGGGGAATTGCGATGGCACATTGGTTGTTTTATTGACATTAATGGGCTGGATGGATATATGGACATCACTCAAGATAGGATACCCCCAGACTAACGATAATCGAATTGAATTAATGGTTGTCGGAGATAGCCGAGTGACGAGAGTCGGAACGAGTGACCCGAACGTGTGTCTGTCTGTCTGTCTGCCATCATCTCAACGCTGCTCGAGGTGTTGCCAACCAACCTCTCACATGTCCTCCCTCATCTCCATCGTCAGGAACAGTATGTCTCTCCTCTTTCCAATTGCTACAACTCTCACACTTCTTCCCATGCAGAGTTTTTGGACGCTATCCGCTCCGTCAATCCTCCCTCGAGATGGAAGATCCTCGTTATCGACGAGCACTCGCAGCAGCTTCTCAACTCGGTCCTCAAACAGTTTGACATTTTAGAGGAGAATGTAACCCGTGCGCTCCCCTTGCTCGTCGCGTTCCCTATCGCCGTCTTGTTTCCCTGACTCTCAGCGTTATCTATTATATATTGTGATTATATTAAAAGTCATCGAATCCATAACGAACAACCGCGAAGCACAGCCAGGCTTCGACGCGGTATACATGATCATGCCTACCTCTGCCAACGTCGACCGCATCATCCGCGATTTTTCGGGTGGACGGCAGCAGTACGCTGGTGCACACCTCTTCTTCATTGATGGTCCGTCAATCTTTTCGTCCTTTCGTCCCTCTCGACTCGCATCGATTGATTCATGCTTTTTTGCGCTCTCGGAACAAAAATAGGCTTGCCGGATGAGCTCTTCCAACGACTCACGTCTTCGCCCGCGGAACCATTCTTACGCAGTCTGCAGGACCTCTACGTCAACTTTTGGGGTGCGTCTCTTGATCGAAGGCTTCGGTCTCCTTAATTCTCGTTGTTCCTCGCGGGCCTTAGTTTGCTGACCTCCCTTTTTTCTTCTTAGCGATCGAGGCGCGGGCGTTCTCATTACGTATGCCTGAGTACTTCTTCAGCATGTACTCCCCAGTCCGATCCGATGCTACCGCACGCGCCGAGCGCGATAGGTTAATGGAGGACATCCGCTTTGTGGCGAAATCCGTGCGTTTCGTTCAACCCCTCTCCTCCTTCCTCGTTTACATGTGTGGTATGCAGGTCGCAAATGTTTGCATCACGCTAAATGAATACCCTTACATCCGATACTATGCCCCTGCAGACCACGGGCCTCTTGGTGCTCTCCGTCCGCATGAGAGCACTCGCGCCGCGCCGCGCCAACCAGAGAACTCGTTGCGCTGGCGCACGAATCTGGCCCGTGGTGAGCAAGCGCGCCAGCAAGAGGCGGCGGATGCGGAGGTGCTGTCGCGCGTGTTGGCGTTTGAGATCCAAGCGACATTGGATGAGTACAAACGTGCGAACCCTGATTTTCCGGTGAGTGCATGTTGCGCCCCCTCTTCACGCGACCAAAAAAGCTATAGAGGACTCACGGGTCTCCCCGCCTGCGCGAGGGAATTAGAAACAGGATTCTGGGAGGCAGCGTGCGACGCTGATCGTGACGGACCGAGCGATGGATGCGATGGCGCCGCTTATTCACGAGTTTACGTACCAGGCGATGGCGAATGACCTTCTTCCTATCGAAGATGGGTCTAAATACACGTTGCGTGCACTCGACTGGTTTCCCCCCATGTTCTTTGTCATGACCCTGGTGGTTATGTAGGTACAAATTCCAGTCCTCGGTCGGCGCGTACGAAGATAAGACGGCGATCCTCTCGGACACGGATACGGTGTGGACCGACGTGCGACACATGCACATGCGGGAAGCGATCGACAAGCTTATGGCCGACTTCAACAAGTTCATGACTGATAATGCTGGCTTCAAGGGGTACGCCCATCCTTTCTATATGTGTTGAAGTCGGTGCTGTTTACTGACGGACCAATTGTCCAGGGAGGGCGCCGCTACGCTTAATGATATGAAAGACATGCTCGCTAGCCTACCCCAGTATCAAGAACAAAGAGAAAAGGTGGGCGAGTCCATCTCGTGCGGACTGTCTGTCACCCTAATTGCGGACTCGGATACTCCCAGTTTTCGTTGCATTTGAGTATGGCGCAGGAATGTATGGATATTTTCGAACGCGACAAGCTGCCTGTCGTAGCGACTGTTGAGCAGGTATGTCTTTTAGTAGAGAGAATAACACCAACATTCTTTTTCATAATCCATGCCTAGAACTGTTCGACAGGGTTGACGGCGCAAGGTAAGATACCAAAGACGTTGGTCGAAGAGATGGTACCGCTTTTGGATAGCCGAGAAGTCATGTACGTCATAGCCAAGATTCGCACTCGCAACTTCCTGAACAGGTCTGTGGCAGTAACTCCAACAAGGTTCGCATCATCGCGCTGTACATCCAATACCGAGAAGGTGTTCCCGATGAGGACCGACGGCGACTGTACCAGCACGCGCGGTTGACTAGGCCGGAGGTGGATGCCGTCAATGCGCTCGTGCACTTGGGCGTGAGAATCAACAGGGTGCGTACATAGATTGATCTTATCTTCGCGAGCGCTCACAAGATTTCTGCCCGATTGTAGGGACCTGCTGACAAGGACCTCAAGCGACGCATTAAACAGAAGCAGTCGAATGAAGAGGAATATGAGCTGTCTCGGTACAAGCCACTTCTACGCACAGTCATTGAAGTACGCCTCGATCCCTTTTCTGACTTGCAGTCGCTCATCTCGATCGCGTTGATGACAGGACCACGTCTCCAGCAAGCTCGACCCCATCAGTTTCCCATACGTCAAGGACTATCCTACAACTAACCCCGCCACATTGAGCGTGCGGCCGGCGCCAACGCCGACGACTTCGCTGCGGAGCGCAAAGCCGAGCTGGCACCGCGCCGCACGCACAACTAGTGCTGTGACCGAAACACGTCAGCGGTTACTCTTGTTCGTTGCGGGCGGGATGACGTGCTCGGAGATGCGTGAAGCGTACTTATTGTCGAGTCAGCTCGGGAAGGACATCTTCATCGGTGCGTAGCATGACTGAGGCGAATAAAATTGAACGCGAATAACCTGACGGATTCGACGGTGGCGGATAGGATCGACGCACGTGGTGACACCACGCCAATTTGTCGATGATCTCAAGGTGCTGGATCTCAGTGGCGTCGGCTCGCGTGCTATCCCGAACGGACTGAGGGAGTTGCAAGTGATGCGGCCGTACCAAGAGTTCTACGACGAGCAGTACTTCACGCGTGACGCGCCACGGCCAGCACCGCAACAACAGCCACAGACACCGCGGGCGCCGCCGATGGGAAAGAGCATGAGCGCACGCAGCATGGGTCGATCTGGGCCAGAACCTTCATTCACGGGTAGCTCAGTGTCGGTCAACTCGTATTCTCCGTCGCCGACGAACGGGAAGGACAAAGGGGGGAAGGATAAGGATAAGAAGAGGCGGTTTTTGGGTTTTTGAGTTGTTCGTTCGTTCGGTTGGAATATACATACCTACCTACCTACTTTGTCATTATCATTGTCGGCATTTTTTCCTCCCTTTTTTCGTTTGTAACGAGTGAATATCTTAACGGAGAACAAACAGAAAACAGTGGCGACAGACTTTCGTTACTCAAGGCAATATATTCAACACACCAGGATAGTAAACAGGAAATAGCGATGCGAAAGTGCGAAGACAAATACTTTCCGCTACTCGGACGGAATATTTAATACATCATATCATGAATCATATAACACTCAGGATCAGGACGTAGTGGCTGGCAACGGAAGAGTGATTTCAATAACACTGCCCCCGGAGGTGGCAGTGACTGAGGGATCCGTAGGCGGTCAACAGCCTGGAAACATGTATCAGGACAGATGCATACTGACGATAGGGTCCGGCACGGTTGTGCTAAGCAGCGCCAGACGCGGCAGCAATGGCGAGTCGTTGTTTGTCAACTGCAAGCTGGGACACCGTCATCGCCTAGACACAATATACAGAGAGGATGGCAGAACCTACCTCGACCTCTGACTTGATATCTTCGATTTGGCGATAGAGCGTATAGAGTTTGTAGGTCAGTCCACGCAGAAATATGAGATGCAGTTGCTGGAATATCCCCCGGGCACTATTGCTCTCCATACGCATTGCCGCGAATCGATCCGCTGAACTACATTGGAATATGAGACATTGGAAGCCGTGCAGTAAATTAAGCCTCGGATCTGCTTACCGATTAAGGCGAGTCGTATATTCGCCTCGACGTGGAACAGCGCCGATTTCTTCCGCATGATTGAGGAGATGCTGTGTTTCGTACAGCAGTCCAGAAATAAGTGGGGTGGCATAGTGTGGAATCAGATAGCGCAGGTAAAGTACAAGGCCATAGATTCCAAGAACGGAGAGGCAGATGGTAAGGATGTCGATACCACGCATGAGTGAGATTGGGAATATAGAAGGGGTTGAGGGACGTGGTGCGAGGGCTTTTATGAAGCTTCATTTTGTGAGGCTGAACTTAAGGCGCTTTAAGAACGGGGTTTGTCGCACTCGCACTAATCCCGGCACAAACCGATGGCCGGCAACTATACAAGTCATCGGTGTCATCATCCTGCCCAAGTTGGGCTTTTGACGCTTGCGCAGTTGCGCGGAGAGAGTGGACACCGCAAATCTAGATCTCCAGATGATTGTCAAATCCCTCGATCCAGCTGTGTTTTATCTCGAACACGGACAGCACCAGCGACCTGGTTCCCTAGCGAGGCACTCTATCACTTAGCTGACATAGCCCAATGCTTACATCTATCCCCTCCCCCCGAAACTTCCCAAAACAGATCCGTCACTTCCTGTCCTCCTGCTATGGATACATGAGATCGTTCTTCTTGCGGTATAGATGTGTAAGGATGAGATGATGAAGTGGAGAAACTGCACCGGACCCTCTCGAAACGATTACGTGACCCATCCATCGATGTGCCCGATGCATCGTGATCAAGGCTTTGCTCGAATCGCGGCCGCGGCGCCCATTATCCGGCAGTTTGCTCCGTGGCCGCATAACCCGGATTTGGTGACAAGGACAAGAATATTACCCTGATAATATGTTCGTGCCTCCCGGACCTAACACTCGGGGCGCTTCCGAGGACGCGTGTTAACAGCGTGTCACCTGCCAAATTTATATATAGAAAAAGAGACGCACTAATTGGATGTAATTGCACGAGTGCTTCCATGAGTTCTTGAACTTCTTGCCCCTGTGCTCGCCCGTTCCCGAGAAGGGGAAAGTAGGCGTACACGCGATAGATTTTTTTTGCACCGGACCAAACGATCTCGAAAGACCAGACAATCTTGAGCAATCGACGGTCAGGGGGGGTAGCGTCTCTCCTCTTTCCCCTGATCCTATGTGGTTTCGTCTAACCGTGACTCGGATGATTTAGTGTTCTCGTTACTTGGTGTTCCTTGTCTCTGCCCTTCATGATGGTGTCTATCTTTTCACTGCCTTTTCGTGGTCTGGCATTACTTGTCTCTATGTTCCCTGCCTCGTGGTCTTGTCTACCCTCCCACCGACTTGGCGTTCCTCGTCTCTGCCTCATGGAATCCTGTCGGCGTCTATCTTCTCCTTTCGTGCTGCCCTGAGGCTGTGTATACCATCATTAGTAATAGTACTCGTGCTGCCGAGTTGGAGCTTTGAAAATGAAGTTTCATAAGAAGCCCTCACACCACCCTGGTGATGCCCTCACGGCTGTACATTACCTTTACTAGTACTAGTACTCGTTCTGCCAGTGGGTGGGCCGCACAAGAGTTCAACGCCAAGCGCCGACGCCGAAACCATTGCTCATCAGCAAAGTGATAGATTCCAGAAGAACTAGTATCATTATACGTATCTTTGTTCCTCCCATCTTGCTGCTTCCTGATTTGCTTACATAAACCCTAGTGAGGCGGTTCATTTTCCGTTCCTCGGCTTTAGCTCAATAAGGAATGAGGGATTCTATCCACATCTAGATCTTCTCCTATGTGATTCTGTCCAGTCCACCTTCCTATCTATCCACTTGTCGCCTCTTGTTTTCGTTTTTACTTCCATGAGGCATCCTGCCTACCTTCCCTCCTGGTTGGCGCTTCTCATTTGTGCTGCACAGGGGCGCTCTTTCGTTTTTTGAGTGGAGAGTTAGGTGAGTACAATAGTCGATTTTCCGCATCGCCTATCGAAAGGGAATACACTCAAAAAAGGTCCGAAGTCGACGTCCTACCAAGATTTACAGAAACAGCAGTAAGGAATAATGTTCTTTTCGGGCATTCCGTGCATTTTTGCTTTACTATAGTAAATATTTCACGAGTCATTCCGTCCTACCTGTAGGCGTCGTCGTCGTCGCTCTGATTCTGACGAGCACAACATTATGTCACCTGTTCTTATGGTACGGTACAAAAGAATAGAAAGAGAGACACATGTGCTGTCTGTGCTGATATGTCGAGTTTGGCTGTGATAAAGATGAGAAAAAGGGTGCGTCATCGGACGAAATACTTTGGGAATGTCGTGCTTCGTTGCATCATCCACATTCCTCACTGCCTTTGTAAGATCCTCCTGCTGGGTATATTTCATGCAGGTCACCACCAAAGGTGAGAAATGGGCACCGCAGGACGAGGCGAAAAGGAGGACTCGACCAGTCTGGGATAGAGGACATCCCCATTTCCGTCACGATGTTCCGCAGGTCGGGCCCGTTGAACCCGCCCGAAAGCTAACACTAACAGGATCTTGCTGTGCTTGTTCACGCGGCCGGCATAGATCTGAGGATCTCGAGTCACACTTGCTCGTTCGGGAGCGGCACCTCCGAGTTAAATTTGCGGTCCAGCCAGCCGCCGCGCATCAGTGAGGGGTCGACTGTGTCCCGCCATTATGAGGATGTGGATCCGAGAGAGTAAAAGCCGTTCATCTGAATCAACAACTGCGGGTCACATGCGTGCGTGCGTGCTGATCTAGTCATGACCCTTCTCCGGAAGAAGGGGACGGACGGACGAACCTCCACCAACGTGCACTGTATCTCACAGCCCGCTCTGGTCCGCTCTGAGAACCTGCGCCCATGTCGTTGATTTCATCCATGAAAATGACGCAGGACTCATTGCCGCGCGCGTAGCCGAACATCTTGCGCACGACACGCGCCGACTCGTCGATATACACGTCCACGATTGCAGAGAGACACCTTTGAGGAAGTTGGCCTTGGGCGTCGCGGTGGTCATCTAAATGAGGGCGTTTTTATCTTCTGAGGCAGCCCGTAGATCAGCACGCCTGGTTTGATGCGTATGCGCTGGAAGTGTTCAAGATTCGGGAGCGGGAAGTCAATGACCTGGAGGGTCGGGCAGGGATTCAATGCCAGGAGCGCACAAATGATTGAGGGACAGGGTAAGTAGGCACATGCAGCTCGCGCACTTACTCGCTGAGGTGGCCAATACCTGCAAAGGTATCACCCAGTTAGTCGAGGCTCATGATGGGATTCACCGCTATGGTTGCAATTTTAGCGACGGCCCATTTGTGGACGGACATCCGGGCCGATCCTCCGATCTGCTCAAGTGGCGGTGACAGTAAATGGCGATTTCTCAACGAGTCGTTATGACCGTCGAGGACAACTTTGTTGATAGCATCGCGATTCTGAGATACATTCCTCTCTCTTCCGTGCACCTTCTCGTCAAGCGGCTCCAATACGTCTCCCTCAATATCGATTTTCTACTTTGAGTACCCACCAGTTGCCTCCCTCATCGACGAGATGGTCACGTACCTGCTATGATACTTGCTTTTGCGCTCCCATGCCCCAACTTCTTCACAGATGCAGCTATAACAATAACAATGCATATGCATGCTCATCTGCTGCCTCTTCTGACAAAGACAATGGTGCGTGCTTCATTTGCCATCCTGATCGATCCACAACCAACCCTTTCCTCTGCTCCAGCTTCTGCCAGTAGCTCCCTCGCAAGGAGCACGAACTGAATCAAATCCACCAGCTTTCCCAGCCTTGTGTGCGCGATCTGCCATAGATGCCTATGCTCAGGCAGATGTGAACCCCTGCTGAACTCACCATGAACAAGATGCTGGCAGAGCAGGCTTATCGCAAAGCATCACGTACGTAAGAATCGCTCGACGACCTCGAAGTACGTTATTGAGGCCTCTACTCCATCCTTAGAGCCTGCCACCATTTCCCACCACAGCCCCTTTGCCATCCCTCCGTTTAGCTCCCTATACCATGTGCACAAGATGGCAACGACGACGGACATCTCTCCATCACCCTATCCGTACCACATGAGTTGATAGTGCCCATTTGCGTCCCAGAGGGTCCTCATGTGACTGCAGTGGCCCCACATGATGTCAATCATGCAGTCTTTCCTCTCCCCCAACCCTTTCCCCTTCTGCAGGTTGTGGCAGCAGGCGCAGCCTGATCACATCTATGTAGGCATGCCCACGTCTCTGGACTTCCGTCTCACAGGCTGCGCGTGGGATTACATCTCCGCATCACTTCCACTCCCCACCCGCTGCCAAACCTTGCTTCAGCCAGCGATAAGGGAATCATCGTGATAAATGACAAGATCACTGAAGTTAGCTAGCTCGCGTATTTTGTTGATCGACGATGTCTGGGTACTATCGTGCCTGTCACCGACTGACCAGTTGTATCATATCGCTAACCATTCCCATTTCTACACTGACTCCTATGGCAGCAAGCCACCTACCACCTACGACTCGGACAAGCCAAGTGGTTACGGTTCTGGCACCACCGAATCGTATGGCAGTGGTGACAAGCCCTACTACGGCAGCAAGCCTCCTACTACCTACGATTCAGACAAGCCAAGTGACTATGGTTCTGGTAACAACGGTTTATACGGCAGTGGTGACAAACTCTACAAGCCACCTACCACCTACGACTTGGACAAGCCAAGTGATTACGATAACAATTCCTACGGCAGCAAGCCGCCCACCTCCTACGACTCGGACAAGCCGAGTGTCTATTCCGATTCCTATGACAAAGACAAGCCCAAGTACGGTAGCAAGCCTCCTACCACCTACGACTCGGACAAGCCGAGTGACTATTCTGATTCCTATGACAGCGACAAACCCAAGTATGGTAGCAAGCCACCTACCGCCTACGACTCGGACAAGTATTTCGCTTGTTTTCCGGCTTTAAGGTACTAGACCTCATCGACGTCGGCTCATGGGCAGTTCCGAACGGACTAAGGGAGCTGTGTGCGACGCCAGGCATCTGGCGTTCTATGACGAGCGCCACTTTACACGTGATGCACCACCATAGTCACACTGCAACAGCAGCAGACACAAAAGGCACAGGGACTGGGAAAGAGTTTGAGTGTACAAAACGTGCAACCCAGACCGGAGCTTCATTTACGGGTGGCTCACTTCAATTAACTTATGGTATGCGGTATCTCCGATGAACGAGGGACAAGTTGGGGAATGGATGAGAGAAGGAGAACACGCGGCTGGGGGCTTCTGAGTTGTTTGTTTGGTTGGGTTTATATACCTACCGATGCACCTACCTACATACTTGTCATTATTACTTTTGGTACCTTTTCCCTTGCATATAGATACTTTATAGGGGCGTAAACAGGAAACATCGCGGACTATTCGGAGAACACAACGTCTTTATTCAATACACCACCTCATGATTCATCGAACACTCAGGACGTAGTAGCTGGCAGCGGAAGCGTCATTTCAATAACACTGCTTGTAGGAGTAGCAGTAGCTGAGGGAAAGATGGCTAGTGAACATCCCGAAATATGCATCAAGACGGACAGATGCGTACCAGCGGCAGGGTCCGGCACTGCTGTACCACTAGCGCTCGCTGCGATGGCAAGTTGTTGTTTGTCAACTGCGACCTGAGACACCGTCATCGTCTATACATTATCAATAAGGAGAAAGGGCATACCTCGAGCTCGGCCTGAATGTCATCGACTCGGCCATAGAGGACATAAAGTTTGTAGGTCAGGCCTTGCAGAAGGGTAAGGCGTAGTTGCTGGAATGTTCCCCGGCCACGATTGCTTTGCATACGCATATCCGCAAAGTCATCCGCTGAGCTACATATGGATATGAGACGTTGGGAGTAACCTAGTAGCCTGAGGCAGATGCTCGGATCTAGCTCACCGGTCAAGAAGGGTCCTGCATTCGCTTTGAAGTGGTACAGCACGGATTGCCTCTGCATGATCAAGGAATTGCTGGGTTTCGATCAGGCGGGCAGAGAGAAGTGGGATGGCATTGCGTGGAAATAGGTAGCGGGTGTAGAGTATGAGGCCATACGCTCCAATGATGGAGAAACAGAGGCCGACAATGTCGACAAACCGCATGAGTAAGATCGAATAGTACGGATATCGTATTGAGGGGCTGGGTGATGAGAGGCCATTTTATGTGCCGCGCCGGTCCCCCACGTAGTTTGGGATTCACTGCACCTGTTCCTCAGGTCTGTCAGACCGAAAGTCCGAGATTTTGGCTCATTGCCCATCATGATCAACGCCCGGCTTATGTTATTTGCTTCCTGCGGGCCCTGACCGCCACAGGTTCTCACTTGCGCTGTGCTTGCAATTGATATGTATGCCTAATCTGGGTGCATGTACTGTAGTGGTGGGTGGTGGGTGTTCGATCGATCATCGATCATCCCCGGATGAATCATAATACACTAGTACTCGTAGTCTCCATATTCACTATGCAATAGCGCCGGGGTGCCAGCTTCTAAACTGAGGCGATGATTCCTGAATTATTACTATTTGAAAAATACCGACATGGGGCATAGGCATATCAGGGGCGGCAAGCACCACCCACCACCCACTAAGATGCCGAACCGCCACATTCTTGTGCATTTTGGGTGAAAGCGGGGGGGGTTCAGTTGGATGACTTAGATGATAGATTGGGATTCAATATTCAAGATTATAATCACACTAGTGCGGTCACTGCGAGGTTATGTGGTTGTATCCCTTATTCCCAAACAATGGCGCAAGGGTAAAAAGAAAGTATAAGTCCGTTTCCCACTGAATTGGCAATTCGGCACGGCGAATGATGTATGTAAGATCGGAGAAGTGAAAAGTGTGATATTCATCGTGTGATTCGTGTCCCTGCGCCCTAGAGCAACATCACGGCGATGAAGACGCCACGTAGGACTCGGAGCCAAGCCTTGGGTGTGATAGGTAGGTCAATTTTTTAATAATAGGTTGCCTGCTGTTTTCCGAGAAGCAAGGAACCTGTGTTACTACCGTGTTGCGGCGCCCTTTGTTTGCTCTCATTTGGTTCCTGGGTGGCGTCTCGCAACCTATCATCGATCATCAGCTGACAATCAATAAAGAGAAAACAAATAGCCCCGCGTCGGGAGCGCGTGTCGCGGCGCGGCGCAGTCGAGGCAAACGGAACTAAACCCATCTTGGTGTCATCCCGCGCGACGAGACCAATTCTGATTATGGTCATTGGTCCGTTAGTGCGTAGCATTAGCATCAAAGGTTTCTATAGTCTACTATACCACATACGTTCTCGCATAGGGTGGTCAAGGCATACCTCACCTGATCCAGCACCCCAATATTTCATCGTTTGCTTTTCTTGTGCCATTGCTAATCTCGTCCTCACTCATGAATTTTTTGAATTTTTTCGATATTCCCAGGGTCTCTATCTCTCTTCTTTGAATCTGTGGTCTCATCCTTCCCTCTGGTTTGTGCTTCTAGTGCAATTCCCCACCTCCCAACTGTTGTTCAGTGCCAGCAGTTGTACTCCCGATCTACATAGTCCCCAACTCGGCGGCACCGCCTACACTGTCCACAGACCATGGACTACAGCTTACCCCCATGATGCTCCTTGCAGGAGCATGGTCTCGCTGCCTTGCAAGATCCTCACTAGGTCAACCACACTCCTTGGATTCTCCACAGTATGCAGCATTATCGCGACAACATCTTCATTCTACAAGCGAAGGGATGACCAGAAGACCGCGCCATATCCATTATATGAAGAAACTATCACGGGTTAAGGGGAGGAATTCGGTCACGCACGAGGGACCCCAGGAGTGCGGTCTGTAAGCACGGCAGCTTGACACTGTACGTAGTTGTTCCTGTTGGTGGTGCTGGTCAAGCTGACTTGATTTTTGTCCAACATGACATCTTGTTGGGTGTAAAACAATGCCCCTCCACAGCATACATCCTGCTCGCCACGAAAATTCACGACTCGGCCTGTTCAACAAGGTTGACTGCGCAAAGCAAGACGCCGAAGACGTTGTTCGAAGAGATGGCCATGACTGGTACTGCTTTTGGGTAGTTATGTGGGTCATGGGCGAAACTCGTACTGGCGACTCCCCGATCATACTTGCGAAAGTAATTCTAAGATTGTTCGCATCATTTTGCTGTACATTCAGTATTGAGAGGGTGTCCCAGACGAGGACCGACGTCGACTGTACAGTACAAGACCTGCACCCGCAATTCTTAAGAAATGCTGCAGCCT
The DNA here is from genome assembly GCA_003316435.1 of Russula virescens. Classification (NCBI taxonomy): domain Eukaryota; kingdom Fungi; phylum Basidiomycota; class Agaricomycetes; order Russulales; family Russulaceae; genus Russula; species Russula virescens. The sequence continues at coordinate 35,773 of QFEY01000959.1, read as the reverse complement.
TACATCGCAGACTCTACGTCGAGAATCAGGACCAGGTCAGGATCATCATTAACAATAACACCAGCTCTACTACCGGCGTCAATACCAGAAGCAGCAGCGGCGCCATCGTCATCACCGTCACATGCCATGCAGACGCATGCACAAAATGCGCTGTCGGCGAGCACGCAGAAAGCCGTACGCGCGAGAAGCGCGACGATGCGCAGAACGGTGTGTGCCACTTCTGTGCATGCCGTGCGTGCGAAGCCTGGTGTGTCGTTCTTGGTGTCGTCTGGACTTTATATAGGGAAGTATATTGGTGGGAGAATGACCGTGTTTGAGAGAGAGAGAGATGTCAGGACTGAAAGGGAGGGTGGAGGAAGAGAACGTACAGAATGTCGGGTGTAGTGCGGGAAGGGCTGAGATCGGGTGTCCTTGTTATCGTCATTGTTGTATATCTTTTTAGAAATAAGACAGTTGGTGGTGGTTTAATGGGAAGGAAGTTTATGGGGGTTGGATGGAAGTGAGTGAAGTGATCAAAAAGTCAGCCATGTTGCTGTTTTTTTTTTTTTTTTTTTTTTGAATCCACACTTGTATTCCGCTGCGTACGGGGTACAGATGCGGTCGTACACTACCGAAAAACCAGCCAAGAGTCCGTACAGTCTCGCTACACACCGCTGGGCATCTGGGGGTTACTGACTGCCTAAACAAGGTCTAACAGCTCCAGTGTGGGAGTTACCTACCTCAGCTGAGATCGGCATAGGTAGTGGAAGGGGGAGGAAGGACAGACTGGCTCAGGGCATGGCAATGTACTACATGATCAGGCGGGTAGGGTAAAGATTACAGTTGACAATGGGGAAAAAATGATCCAAAACCCTGGCAGATTATAATGGGTGGAGAGGTCGTATTTGTCAGGCCCCCTCTCTGGACCTGAATGCCTTGCAGCATGCTTCCTTGGCTGCGAGCGCCAAGGTGATTCGTTCTTCCTGACTGGGTCTGGGGGTTTGTGGGGGTTGGGTTGCGGTAGGTCTGCTACCAGATGGGGGGTTCGCCCCTGCAGACTGGGGTTGGGTGTTGGTGTTGGTGCTGGTGCGGGTGGACTTCTTTTGGGGTGGGGTGTTCTTCCAGCGTTTGACAGAGGCTATCTGTCCAAGGGCAAAGAGATACTTGTGATGCAGGAGGTTAGTGGCCAGTGAGCCGTCCAGGTCTTCGAATGAGAAGGAGATGGAGGAGACTGCACCGGGTTGGTAAGATGCTGGGTTGCATACCCAGGAGGGTTTTTGCGTGATGTTGAGGGTGGCATAGGCTTGGTTCTCAGTGACTAGTGTGTCATGCAGTTCGTCAGGGTTCAGGGCTCCACAGTTAGGGGTAGTGCCGGTGGGCATGGAGTTGAGGCAGAGTTTAGACCACTTTACATTGTGGCAGACTTTGGGGAGGGAGTCTGGGCTGGCCTGGGCCAGGGCTGAGAAGGAGGCGTGTAAGGCCTCGGAGAAGTGGGGCAGGGCTGCTGTCATTCAAGACGCTGTTGAGTTGGCACTACCCCAAATCACCAGGTTGCCCTTGGCGGTCCACCTTGCGGCAGCTGCACAGACCTGGGTGGGTTTGGTGTGGTCGAGGGTGGTGTTGATGGTGGCACAGATGTCCACCGGGGCTGGCTTCTGGTCTGGCCAGGTGTAGGCTGCCGTCTCCACCATGACGCTGGGGCGTTGAGGGGAGGCTGCTGCGGCAGCGTAGGTGGGCTTTGGGGGGGCACCGGGGTGTGCGGTGGCCTTAGCAGGGGGTTGGGCTGGGGTGGCGGGCAGTTTTTTGATGTCCTTCCTAATGTCAGTGGTGGCCTTGGTGAGGTTGGTGAGCGTGTTCTCCAGGCTTGTCAGGCAGATCTGGAGAGCAGAAAGTTCTTTGGTAGGGGGTGCTGGGACTGGGGGGCCCTTTGGCAGGAGGGACTGGACGAGCGGGTTGTTGATCAGGAGGGAGAGGATGTGGGTGGATGCCTTAGTGGATTCGTCCCTGGAGGGCTTCTTCGTTGGGTGCATCGCCTGCAGGTATGCAAGGGAGAGGCCTAGCATAGAGGCCAGTGAATCGTGGGTTGCTGGGAGCAGTTTGCATAGGTTATCCCCAGGAGGGGGGAGAAAGGTAGGGAAATCGATGTGCACAGTAGGTGGCATGATGGTGGTTAGAGTTCAAGGAGCTGGCCATGTTGCTGTTTGATTGCATTGCTGTATTATCTTGGTTGTGGGAGTGTAGGCTTACTCTGAGAGACATTTCCTATGTATTTTTGTTTTACATGAGCAGTGAATGGGATCGCTTAAACCTATCGTAATATAGCAACGTACAAAGTTGGTCGAGGCGAGTGCAGGCATTTGCGTTCAGTACGAGGGCGTGTCATAATATTGGCGACTCGGAGCCGTCAGGGCCAGGTCTCCCCTATAGGGACAGGACACGGACAGGAGGCCTCACAATGTGAGGGCCTGCTGTGGCCATGCATGGGGCATGAAAAAAGCTGCTCGGCCCACTACTCACCGACTCGGAGGATGGGATTCAAGGTAGCGGTTGCCCGGCTCGACTTGTTGGTGGCACCCTGTCTTGCGCCGGGTCTGTGTAAAAGAATGGATGGATGGATAGGGGTTACACACAGTGCAGCGGTGGATACTTTTAACTGAGGAACGTCGATCCCCACATGAAACTCGAGCATCACGCGATCACACAGCGGCACGAGCGTGTCCCAAGTGTCCGCACGGACGGACCACTATGTGACATTTTGGCGTAATCCAGAATGACTGCAAATACGTGATATTTCTTTTCGCTTTTTCGGTGCCTTTGGGAGCACACCGCCAAGACCAAACAACGAGGCGTTACAGACAAATCCCACTGCTACAATGAAGCGACCCACTCTACAACAGATCTCTGGCCTTCCTCGTGTTGCTCAATTGCCTCCTGCATGGCCCGCCCACAATCCAAAATAACCGATGGCGAATCATATTCACCGTCGAAGTCTTCATTGTCAGAGTCCCCTTCCATTCGAAAGGGCAACTCCGAATAACAAATGTTTTGCAAGTCTCTGTAGTCAGAGTGAGCAAACCTTCGGATAACGCCCTGTAGGTAATGCCAGCGAAAAAGCCCAGGCGGGGGGTTACGACGATGAAGGGGCTGAGAGGGCCTAATTCTGTGTCCATGTAAACGAGGCATTTCCTGGGTGCAGTATCCCCCGGCCCCCAATATTGAGATTTCTGGGATCTTGTCAGGCGGATGAAAGGAATGGCATTCGTACTCATCCTACGTTCAAGAGTCGATGATTAACGAGAAGACAAGGAAAAATGGACCACGCACAGGGCCCACGAGCCTCAAACCAAATTTATACTTGCCAAACCAAATATCGAGGTTGGGAGAGAGGGTGATGCCGCACATCTCGTCGTATATAGATAGAGCGCGAGGACTCCGCCGAGGAGGATTTGAAGCAAAGAGGTTGTAAATAACGCGGAATAGGTAATCACCCAATCGCTTCGGGCACACATGACTGTTGGTGATCGGATCTCGCACCCCAGCCACCCAGCATCGTCCCCCATCTCGCTGGGTGACGCGGTTGGCCATCGTAGAAGCATTGCCAGTGGCATCCGTTAAATATCTACCTACGCGTGCGTTGATCTTTGTCAGGGAAACCGTGTTCTGGACGTCAGAGATAGGTAGATGCGGTCAGGTAATGAGTGGGATTGAGTCCGATTGACGGCCCTCCACCTATTCGTACGCGCATTCCGCTTTTTGAGTACGCCACGCTTCTGAGATGGATCACAGATGTCGTGGGAAACGTCAATTAGCCACTGGGATCGCTCATGACGACTATACAGGACGAAGTCATCAAGGGGGCCACTAAGGAGGCAGGTGAGACCAGAGGAGGTAGCGTCGGGAGGCTCCATCGTCATTGCTGAACGTGCAAGTTGATCGCTTGTGATATGTCCTTGTGGAGGAGGGTATAAACCGACCCGGTTGGTAGAAATACACAGCTCCAGGTGACCAGCTGGTAGGGAATGTGCCTTGTTGCACACTTTTTAAGAGAGTGCTTTCTTGCGCATATTGGGGGAGAGGAGGCTTTCTTGCGCAGTTTAGTAGATGTCATCGTGGGTTATGTGACACCCCTGTTATCATTTCTTAGTACTCAGAGCACGTGACGTACATCATCAAATTCATATGCTGATCTTCCTTTGCGGCGTAGTCAGCCGCGTTTCACGTTTTCGGTTTAAAGTATTTAGGCTCTGTCTTGTTTTCGTCGTCCGAGGCCTCACCTTCTTTGCTATCTAGCCGGATCTGAGCTCGTCGTCTTTGGGTGAGTCCCATTGCCACAGAGATGACAAACAACCTGGAAAAGAAGGCCAGGAAGAATGTCCTCGATGAAATCGACTCATTCGCAGTTGCTCTACTGCAGCTATGAGAGGAGGGTGCAGAGAAGTGGCTATATAGTGGGTACCTTATGACATGGGCTATTTATAAGGTGACAATTTTCCCAACAAAAGGCTGCTTGTCCGCCTGCTTTTGATGTGGTGAACAACATTACAATCCACAATGGGATGGCTGACACGCAAGTACTGTACTTATAAGCGACTGTTGCCTATGCAATTTCCTCATGATACCACACGCCAACACCTTGACATCATGCCACAGTATCAGCATGCGCAGTTGACTTGGTCCGAAACGGAAGGTTACCGCCCGGTTGCACTTGCAGAGATCTGGTGGCAAGGACCTAAACTTGAAGTGATGCATTAATCAGAGGCATTCGAGCGAAGAGGTGTACGAACTGTCTTGATACAAACCACATTTGCACAGAGCCATTGAGGTACGCCTACTGTCTCTTTTCTCATTTGTGTTCGCCCATCTCGCTCGTGATGGTGGCAGAAGTGTGGCAGGATCACGTCTCCGGCAAGCTCAACACCATTAACTTCCCATCCACCAAGGACTATCATGTTGCTCCACCGCATTGAGCGTGGCCGTCGCCAACACTGGCGGCCTCACTGCAGAACACAAAGCTGAGCTGGCACCGTGCGACACGCCCACCAGTGCTACGCGGTGACCGAATTGCATCAGCAGTTGCCCTTCGAGCAGTTCACTGCGAGCGGGATGACGTGTTCGGAGATGTTACGTGAAGCCTACTTGTTATCGAACCGGTTCGAAAAGGACATCTTCGTCGGTGCGTAGTGCTGCTGAAATGGTTGCTTTAAAACCAACCCGGAAAACCCGACGGATTTGACAGTCAGCATCGAAGCACGTGCCACGTGGCGATGACTCATCAATCTGTCAATGACGTGCTCGACCTCAGCGGCGTCGGTTCGCGCGCCATCCCGAATGGACTGAGGGAGCTGTGCGCGACACGACCGCGCCAGGAATTCTATGATGAGCGGTACTTTGCATGCAACGCGCCATGGTCACCACTACAACAGCAGCCACAGACAAAGAAGGCACTGCCACTGGAAAGAGCATGAGCACATGCAGTGCGGGTCGATCTGGGCCAGAGCCTTTATTCATGGGTAGCTCGCTATCGGTGGACTCATTACATTCGTGGCCTCCTACGAACGGGACTTACGGGAGGGACAAGGAGGACGGAAAAAGAGAAGAAAAGAAGAGGTGGTTTCTTGGGTTTCTGAGTAGTTCGTTCGGTCTGTTGGAATATATACTTACATACCCACCCACCTACTTTTTCGTCATTACTGTCAGCACGTTTTTCCCACTTTTCCATTTTGTAATAAAATAGTGATAACATATTGAGAGCAAACAGGAAATTGCGATGCAAGAGTGCAACGATGAACACTTCGGACTTCGGATTATTGATACAGATCCTACATTTGATACACTACTACACGATCGACACAGCAATCAGGGAGTAGCAGATGGCGACGAAAGAATCACACTGCGCACAGAAGTAACAGTGGCTAAGGGAAATGCGGCTAGTGAACATCCTGGAAATACTGATATGTGTCGAAGCAGGTGCGTACCGGTGATAGGACTCGGCACCGCTGAACTAAGACTGTAGCGTTCCGTTACAGTAAGTTGTTGTTCATCAACTGCCATCTGAGACAAGGTCAACGCATGCACACAACAAACAGGGAGGATGGCGTAGTGTACCTCAATCTCTGACTTGATGTCTTCGATTCGGCAATGGAGGGTATAAAGTTTGTAGGTTAGGCCGCACAGGAGGACAAGGCGCAATTGCTGGAGTATCCCTCGGCCACGGTTGCTTGCCATTCGCATCGCCGCAAATTCGCCCGCTGAACTACGCATGGGTATGAGACCTTGGAAATAACCTAGTAGCCTGAGGCAGAGACTCGGATCTACTTACCGGTCAAGAAGAATCCTGCATGTGTTTTGAGGCGGTACAGCGCCAATAGCTTCCGCATAATAGAGGAGTTGCCGCGTTTCGACCAGGCGTGAGGAGAGAAGTGGGATGGCATTTCGTGGAATCAGATAGCAGAGATAAAGTACGAGGCCATGGACCCCAAGAACGGAGAGACAGAAGGTGAGGATGTCGATGCCGCGCATGAATCAGAGTGAGAGTGGCAATAGAATGTGTCGAGGGACAGGGTGATGTGAGGGCTTTTATGCATTTCATAAGTCCTAGTGCAGTTTTTGTGAAGTTTGACGTTTCACCATGTAGAATGGATTGAGAAGCCAGCCTTAGCCGGCAGCAGACACTGCGATTAAACCCATTGCAGATTAGGAACATAGTCGCCTTTGGCTGTGCAGTCCACAGACTCTGTACAAGGGGAGTATGTCCGACATCAGGTGGACGTCCAACTACTTTTCTTAATTTTTTGGTGATTTTCGCAATTTCTCATAAAAAATACTGAAAATGTATATCATCTACTTGTCAGACTAACTCCTGGACAGTTCTCGAAAGTACATCCATACTGACAAGTAAATCCACTTTGAAAAGTACTACAGCTAAGAAAAGCAATGTATATTTCAAAAGTACCTACATTTCACAAGTAAATTCTACCTCGGAAAGCATCAAGGACTAGGAAAAGGGACATGCATGAGCGCGCCCAGGCTTAACAGAGGGATGGTGAGTATGTGGTTGATAGGCTTTACCGGGCAGTCTGACGCATGGATGACTTTCGTACCCGAAGGAGGCATACTGTACACGAGTGCAGTTGACGAGGCTGCGTCCCTACCTGCACTATTCATGGCACCAGAACTGGAGCACGCCATTAGTCAGATCCTAATGCAGGCTTGCTCGTACCTGAGCTCGACACAGGAACAGGTCTCTTCGGCATCACTGTGGGGCAGAGGGTAGCCAATGGGGATCTTCTCCAATTGTTGTTACTATGGACTTCCAACCAGACGTATTGGCAAACCTCCAGTGCAATGTAGACACCAACGGCAGCCCAAACATCATCCTCATGTGGGAATTTGACTGGTTGCAACCGAACTCAAGTGGCACTCCATTTGACCATCGTTCTTGCAGCCGATCTTGTTTACGAACTATTTCATGAATTTTGGTTAGCCAACTGCGTTACAAAGCTACTAATGCATCCCGCAGGTTAGCATACCGAGAGATCAGATTCGCAAATATGAATTGTGGAGAGATGGAGCAGATGTTGATATGCTTGAAGACAATGATGCTGAGGTATGGAGGTAGGTGCTCGATGATGTCTCAGAGCAGGGGGTTGGTACAGTCAAAGACGACGATGTTGGAGTATGGACGTAGGTACTCTCGGAGCAGGGTGTCGATAGAGGTGAAGACAATGATGTTGGGGTATGGACGTAGGTGGTCGATGGCGTCTCGGGGCAGGTGTTGATACAGTTGAAGACGACAATGCTAGAGTATGGAGGTCGGAGCAGGGTGGGTGTCAATAGAATTGAAGACAATGATGCTGGGGTAGGTGTAGGTGGTCAATGGCATCTCGGGGCAGGTGTTGATACAGTTGAAGACGATGATGCTGGGGTATGGATGTAGGTGGTCAATGGTATCTCAGGGCAGGTGTTGATACAGTTGAAGACGATGATGCTGGGGTATGGATGTAGGTGGCTGATGGCATCTCGGTGCGGGTGTTGGTACAGTTGAAGACGACAATGCTGGAGTATGGAAGTAGGCACTCAACAGCGTCTCGGAGTAGGGTGTTGATAGAATTGAAGTTGAAGACGATGATGCTGGGGCATGGACGTAGGCCATTGATGGCATCCAGGAGGTGTTGATACAGTTGAAGATGACGACACTGGGGTACGGAGGTAGGTACTCAATGGCATCTGCATAGAAGAGTGCTGAATAGAGGCCAGGTAAGCAAAGCATTGGACTTACAGTGGGCAGGTGAATGGGAAACGAGTTGCATATGGGGTGGTGGGATTCAAGAAAACTGTCAGCGTCCGGGTTAATACCTGCATGGCGATTCAATTGTTAAAGGAAATGTCACGGTAGTGCTGAAAGTGAACACACTGGGTCCTTTGAATCTGGCAGCAGTAATGCGGTTGCCTTAGACAATATGGGTGTTCTCCGCTACTGCAGGAGACACAGCCAAGGGGAGATACGTTCGCATGTCAGTGCACCTCCGGGGCTTGTGTAGTGCTAGTGACCCTCCCAGCTTTGATTGTTTGTAGGTGATCGATGCGGCAGTGTTCAGAATATTTGAGTTAACCTCTTGAGAGAAGGGGTGTAGACGACGAACCTCTAGTCTTCGAGCAGGAGCAGTGCCACTACAGCCTAGAGCTGTTCTTCGACAATTTGTTGCGTACGTCTGACTTCTCTCTTCGCAAGTGCTTCGCCTATGTAGAGTATGACGCAAAGCCCAGCATCAAGAGCCGTCCACGTTTTCTCTGTAACCTCCGAAAAGAGCATGACGCTCGGAATGACCTATCTAGTGGGTTCAGAAAATCAGAGTCCTTATGACAGGATCTGAAATGGGTGCGGCACACCAAGGGCAACGTAGGGGATCCCTGCATCTACAAGCTGGGATAGGCTAGAGAAATAATAGTCTGAGTAGGCCTAGATTGAGGCGGGCAAGATGAGGTCGGAGCACTCACCCAAACAGCACAAATCTTTCTCCTGTTTGCATGAGTGCATCGAGCATGTCCATGGCCGATATTCGGAGAGGCGGGTTAAAACAACAATCAGTGATATACCAACGAATACTTACGAGACATTTGGGGGATGCCATCAGCCAGGAGTTGTTCGAGGTTTTGAAGAAGACCGCAATTGATAAATGGGGGTGAAAACGTAGATAATCCACCTGTAGCAATACTCTGGGGGGAAACAGTTATCATATAGAAGGGGTGTCAACGCTCACAGAAAATGTTTTGATGCGCGTAAGTGGGTAGTCATTTGACCTACATGCGAATAAGGCGGACTGGTCGAGTACTCAGGAGTTCAAAGACATGACATCGTTAGCATGAAATATGTCGCCATGGAGAGACAGTTACCTTGTCCACACGTCAGTGAGCTGTCTTCAATTTTCACTCCGGGTCCAAAAAGATGATGCGAACTGTCTGATCCTCGCATTTAACACCTATGCAAAAAATGTAAGCTTGAGACGAAATTAGGACTTGGTACATACGAGATACAGCATCTACTGATGCCCCTCGGGAACCCTTCCCGATACTCAGTACAGGGTTGCCCCCATTGCCCTCTGATCTTGGTATTCATTCAATTGCACACCCTAATCAAAGTACACATGAGAAGGGTTTTAGGATTGAACGTACCATGATTATCCTAAGCCATTGAGGGATGAGCTCTCTGAGACAAGTCACAATGGAGGTTCATGGAACGACGTGTGGTGGTGGCGGTTCAAGTTAAACATGTCGATTATGTCATTGTGACAACCCAATACGCATCAAAAGGGTTTGCTCAGACTCAGACTTGGAGAAAATATCATTCGTCAAATTATGAAGATGCATAATTATCTATAGGAATTCAAAAGCATGATGGTCTGCAAACCTATTGACATAGAACTTATTGTAGTAGTCCAGAGAAGCATCGTACGATAGGGTAAGAGGAACAGTATCCTTACCAAAATAAGGAAGGAGATGCACAGCACGAAAGATGCTATCTATATGAACAACATCAATATGAGGCTTATCACCCTTGTACTCAGGTTCGACCAGCCACATTCCAGTGTCCTCATCTCGGCGTCCAGAGTCATCAGTAAGAGTGTACCACCAGACTAGCGTGCATGGAAAAGTTTCACCTGCATGGACAAATGAAAAGAAAAACGACACTCGAGCTACAGTGTAGCCAGACAGAGGGGTAGTCGAATCCCCTCCTGTGTATATCAGGATGCAATCGTGACGCGATTGATCACCTTTCCATGCAGTGTTCGACCGAATTTGCTCCTTTTGCATTCCGTGTATGCCGGATGGATCACTAGGCGCAAAGAATATTGATGATGCTGAGCTATACAGTGACATTGTTGTGGTGCGGAGCGAGAAAGCCGATAGTGATGCAGAGCCAGTGTCTATGTCATCCATCTCATACTGGTGTGCTAGGAATCAACAAATTATATCTGGAAGGTTTGGCAGGCAAGCGTCCTTCACAATGTTCACGATAGTATCTTTGTGGTCTAACAAAAAGGTGTCGTTGATTAAGAGAACATTCAGCTGTGAAGAAGAGAAACATACAACGCTTTGCACAAAGCTCGACATGTGCCAATATGTCTGGGTCATTGATAATGTCCAGCAGGCCGATCTTGCTTTTGATTGGACAGGAGCCTTCATTAAAGGACTTACGCATAGACTCTGGACTCAGAAGGGGGGTAAAACCACAAGCAATGAGCGGAGCAAGGTTCCTTACTGATTATCGCGAGAGACTTGGACAGTTGCGTTCTCTCCAACATACCTCGCCTTGTAAAGTCCACACAGGCTGCCGCAAGCTTGTCCAGTCGCTGATTGGTGAGGAGCATCTGTTTCAATGGTTTGTCTCGATTACTTCGTCGCCAAGGTTCTTTGACAGCTTTGATATGCTTTGCTTCTGTGATCGATGAGCATAAACCGTTCGGTGCACCAAAGAGGCGGATCATTTCTGGGTAGTGGTTAACTGCATGCTGTCGTGGAAGGGAAAACCCCTTTGGTCGTATCCCTTCTTCTTCGAATATAGCCCGATATTCTTGGAAGCAAGCCAGGGCATCCTCAAGTTCTTCAAGTGAGCTCTTTGTGATAGTTTCTTGCTGTGCAATGTAACAAAATTCCAGAAACGCACAAATTGCTCGAAGCATCTTGTTCGGAACATACCCTTCGATTGCGGGCAGATATACCTAAGATTTCGTGTCAGCTTACAGATTCATACGAGCAACAGATTCCGTTAAGATAAAAATACATGACGTGACATAGGTATAGACCTGCGTGAGCTAGACATTTCACACAGCTTCTTGTTCTCGTTGAGCATGACACTGATCTATCTGCCAGGGATGAGTGCAGCCGTGCGATCAGTCCATCCCAAGTCCATGATAACCCATTCCCCTCTAGGGTATTGGATTTTGCGAAGAAAGAAGTTGTATTGTACCTTCATCAGTGCCTTTGAATCGTCACCAGTCCACTGCTTGAAGCCTCAACCCTGCAGGAATCTTCATAGACCAGCAAAAGGCGGAGCAGCTGCAATCCTGTCAACAGATAAGTGGCATGTGTGAGGTGGATGTTGGAAGACCTACCGACGGTCAATGTCGGCCATAACCGCTTTGCCTTCTGCGCCAGGATATTTCTTTTTGATATAATCATTCACCCACTCAACGAGGTGGTCCTTGAAAGTATCTTTGATGACTTGGTGGAGGAGATCAGGCGATATTAACTTGTGAATATTCACCCTCGGAAAACTGGTAGTAAATGGCTACCAAGGGCAATTTGAGCACAACTTAAGGATAAAATGTTTGAAACATACTCTGATATTTGCAGCAAGTCCATAGTTCTTCCATAGCTCGTCCAACGAAAACGACTCCAGCAGTGCCTTGTTGAGGTTGGCTTTTCGCGGCACCCCTGGGCTTTCCAGATCGTCTTTATGCACCGTGCATCTGCAGATTGGTTTCATCGACTTAAATCATTGAAATCATGAGCAAGACTGCGGACTTACCTTGGACACCAGTTCTGGACAATGCAGGTGACCAGCACTTGTTCTGGGTAGTCGGCGATATAAGGGCCTATGCCATATACTGCCCGTCAAAAGTGACCGTCTGCACAGCGGACTACTTCAGGCACTTTCATTCCAGGTTTCAGTGTTGAGAGGATACAAGTGAGAGAGTCATGAAAAAGTTGATGCCGGAAGACACGGAATTCTGCATTATTACTATGCTCCTGATCAGCTGCAATGCCATGGATGTTAGGGTTGTCTGCGGAACTCATAAGATAAAACTTACTTTTTGCGATAGGTAGAAAGGCAATCAAAGCAACACCTCCACGGTGAGCGCGACGGACATTATTGTGGAGGTTTCCGATTGAAAGATAGAGGGGATAATATTCTGAATGGCCTGTCCCAACCGAAACGGTTGTCTTGTCGCTTCCAAGTATGATGGGAACGAACATGGACCCATGCGTGTATGGATCCTTTGCTATTTCGTCCTAGACTCATCGGAATCACCAATCGTGAGTTACTGACACAAGTGTGTTAGACATATGGCCTGCTCCCATGCCCATTCACCACTCATCACATTGCTGAATTGCTGATCATTCTCGTTAAACTCATGATACAGGCCAAAATCCATCCCATTGCTGAAGTCAGAATTGGCCAGCATTGCCTTTGCAACCAGGTGAGGATCACGAAAGAAGACTTCATGGGAATCGAACATCCATTGTGGGTGAGTATTGAAATCGTCATCCGACTCTGCATTCTTGTACCGGACACGAAAGCTTTGCCATTGGAAGTCACCCAAGGCAATGGAATCAATTGTATCATAAAGATCTTGATGGCCGGTAAAAGGGCTCTGGCCAGTTTCCTTCCAGATATCCATTAGAGTATCGATGTGGCCTCGGGACATCTGATTATCGACAAACAACAACTCTGCGGCTCGGAAAGCCGCTTCACTTGCAAACGGTGTCCAATCATCGCTGCATGGCTCTGGAGATGGCATCTGTGGAATCTTTATGCTATCGTCTGGTGCTAGGTATTCGCCCTCGAGGGTGCACGGCCGCCCTAAAATGTGGCTAGACAATCAGCATCGGACGTCCGCAAAGACCACACTTAGTCCAAAAGACCAAGGAATAAATCGTACGGGTTATACAGCCCATCGTATTCATATTCCTGAGACACTCACCATCGATCAATGGGTGAAGCTTGTAGGTTAGATTTGGATTCCTGGATGCAAAAATCCCATTGCCGTGTTTCGAATGTTGCATGGAACCAGGAACGGGCGGAAAATGAGATGGTGTTACCTCATCTTCTTCTGATGATTCGGTGATTGTGTCTGACTCGGTTAGACACCACACGGTTTGCTCAAATGGCTGAAATTCGGAGGATAACTCTGGGCTAGCATGATTCCACGCAGTCAGTGTGGGTGGTGAGCCTGGGTTATACAATGATTCTGCACTGGGGGTTTCAGATGTTATAGGATCTGAATAAAGCTCAAAGACATTGGGGAATTGAAATCCTGCTGGTTCAAAGCTGGCAAGTGAGTGGAACCTTGTTATGATAGATGGCACAGGACAGGAAAATATACCGTCCAAGTCCTCAGTTGACGGAGCAAGTGTCTCATTTGTATGCACCTGAGATATATGGATTCTCAGACCACGTTCAGTTTGAATTGATTGCCCACATCCAGGGTAAGGGCATATGAACTTGGGCGGTGTATTAGCAAGGGTAGGAGGCATTGCTAGTTGGCAAAAAAAAATCCAGCGGCAAGGGGTGGACGAGATGGACAAGTACAGACAAACAAAGGCGAAAACGCCGTCTTTAGTACAAGTTGAAATTTTAGCCCACATTTAACTGCCACTACCATGCCAGCTATTCGTCGTCCGAAAGTCTCAGTGTCGCCCACCAAAATCTGAAATGGTATGCACCTTTGAGGTGGTGCTTGTGCCAAGGTTGCTGCTGTGATCCATGGTCTCCAAGATGAACCACCTGCCGCTGTTGCCACCACCGCAGCAGGCTCGGGCGGCTCCAGAGGGGCCTGTCATGCCTCGGAAAAAAAGAAAAAAGCATCCTCGACAACCAAGGGGCAATCCAAGGGATCAAATGCGAAGAGCAAAGCCAAGAAAGCTGCTGAAAAGATAGCTAATATAGCACATGTGGCTGCGATTGAGGACGCATTGGCAAAGGGAGTCAAAGAAGCTGCTTCTGCCCCTCCTCGCTGTCCAACCAAAGGTGTGTGTTCCGTGGTTTTTATCATACGCATGGTAATATCTTCTTCAACGCAATGTGACAGCCAACAAGTTTTTGGAAAGCGACTCAGAGCCAGAAGAACTGTTACCACACGAAAGTATGTTGTAGATCTCCAGAGTTAGCATTGTCAGGCTAAAGGAAGGAAAACAGACCCGGCAAACAGGACCATTGAATGTGATGACACTGAAGAGTTGTCGATAATAAAAAAGGGAAGGGGAGAGAACTCTGCCATTCCAAGTTAGTCTCAAGTTTCTTTATAGTATGCGAAGCCACTGACAGATCTTGATCATAGCTCAGCAGCAGAACATGCTCGAGTCGAGAGTTCTCCAGGCCCTGACCAAAAGCAGCTCAAGGCCCAAGCCAAAACCCGCATATGGCAAGAGAGCAAAACAAGGTTTGTTGAAGCGATGCTACAACCCCTTGTCCATGCTGATGAATATGTGATGACACCCCCTTGACAGCCACTAATAATGCGGCCAATGCCCAACTTGAGGCAGATTCTGCTTCGGAGGTGTTCCTGTCTGTTCAAACCATTAAGGTAATTAACCGTCCCTTAACTGGTGGAGGTGCTCAACGCAACCAATCAGGCCCCTCAGAAGTCAGTGGAAGGGCTCACGTCTCTTGAGATCAACCAGCTTGAGCTTGAGATCAGTGACGACACAAGTCAGGCTGATGACGAAGGGGAAGAAGATGGTGAGTATGAAGAAGAGGAAGAGGGCGAAGAGGACAAAGAAGATGACGTTGAAGACGAGGACACAGAGGCACCTGCAGTGGCTGCTGTCACCAGTGATGAAAGTTCCGAAGCGGAAGAAGCCCTATCAGTCCCCAAGCCTACGGAAAAGTCGAATCCCACGAAGAAGCAGCCACTCAGAGAAAAGGTTCAAGCAAACCATAAGGAACTCTCTGTCAAAGGTTTCCAAAGAAAGGTATTTCAATTTTCTGATTGATAACTCTTATCGGCGCTAATCACTGGTGGTCATAATCAAATCACACGTGCACGTCACAAAACACAGAAGGACAAGACAGATGCTGATGTAATGTGCGTAGTAACCGCCATCAACAATGTCCGAGTCCTTCCTATCCCTTAATGAAACAACTTTGTTTTTCCACACCTACAGATTCAAGATGCCAGATACGAAGAAAAACATAAATAAAGCAGTTAAAGGATGGTCGAAGGATGTTCCACAGCTTCCGCAGGTAGCTCTGCCCTATGGAAAGAAGTCAAAGGCTACTGTGTCTGGTCACCATCGTACGAACACCATCTCGACTCGTGTTAAATCCATCAGCAGTGCTTGTACCTGCATTGGGACAGCGGCAACGGGACTTGGCCTGAAAAGAAAACGCGATGACCTTATATCCGACGGCGACGACAACGACAACGACAACGAGCCAGGCATCCCTACAACTGCATATGGGGGGCTGCAAGATGAGGACGACACCCTCGAAGAGCAGGCTGCTCTGGCTAGTCCGTTGAAAGCACAGGAGGCAGCCCAGAAAAGCCAGGTTAGTATCATGCCTACCCTATTACATCCCATACTGTCTCACAACCATGGATCACAGGCCAATATCGTCATCGAGCCTGGTATCACAATCCAAACAGAGCCCTCAAAGCGACTTGGTAACAAGCACCTTCCGGATGGTGCGACAAATGGCAGAAAATGGACTGTGACCTTCAGGCAAACATTTCTCAAGTATCTCGGTGCTGAGAATGAGGCTATCTGGGGCTTGGAGCCTGAAGCCACTGTTTCCGTACTTCAGGCCATCTGGAATGAGGTCTATAAGGGCAACAAGATGGCTGGCAAACCAGAGATTTCCTATGTAGTCAAGAAAGGTGATGCCGTTTATCAGATGGTAAAATCCCTTCTCTCTTCTCTCTAACGTTTTCACTTCTAATCTTACCATATAACTACTAGGCTACTCAACGGGCCAGGGAGTGGAGGAACACCATTGCTTCGGCTGCCGTCTCCTCAGTTCATGACTATTTCGATTACAAGGAACTTTTTTCCACAGAAACTTGACAGGCAGAGGCAACGGACCTTCTTTCTGACCTTAAATATGCCTTCTCTCAGACGAAAACCGTGATCCAAAATGGGGAGTCGAAAGTATGTTGCAAAGCATAGCCGTTTTATGTTCGCCGTTGATGATTCTTCATCCAGGTTAAGAGAAATGGCCGCTATCTAAATCCTCTCATCATACACACGCTCGCTCAGCACCTCATTGATACCGAGGATGCAATCTCCGTTCCAGGTTTCATAGGGAAGGAGGATTACCCTAGAGCTGCACTGGCACTTTCTGCAACTGCAGTAAGCCCCGCAATAACACTTATTTGACTGTAGGGACGCTGACTTCTATATTAGGTTCACTGCGTGCTTTGGCTATGGTCTAATGGACTTATTACGTATGAAAGTTGCATGGGTGCGAGTGTCAAAGGTAGTAAGAGTGACAGCGGCATCCTCAAACTTACTGGTAAGGATGGGAGGGTCACAAAAAAGACCCATTTTTTGAAGGACCAGTGGCAGGTAGAAGGAAATATGCACATCCTTGACGTTTGGGCGTGCAATGACTGTAACGCTCCCGAGGGCGTTAAGGGTTGACTTGACCTAGGGTAGGGAATGGAGATCCTGCTAGCGCAAGGGACATTCTACCTGAGGTAATGATACGTTCCTAAGGTCCGGGCTTAACCCTTGGTACCTAGGCTCAGCACGTATGACTTGTAAATGGAATGAACAAGTCCGTTCGATAGTGGCTCGCAAGTGCCACTAAGACTTATAGAGTTGAATAGGCCTTCGACAGTTGCCTAAGACTGGTAGGGTTGAAGCAAGACTAGTATTAAAGGGTGCTCCGCAAGGAAGGGCCTTTAATACTCTAAAACGTAGTGGTGAGGGTAGATGAGAGGGGCTCCTTCTACACTCAACACTATGAAGATGATCGCGTGAATTCGGGAAATAACCAAGTCGAGCTTGGGGTACAAGGTACTCTACTGTATGACTTTATATAGTACAGAGGCTCCCCTTTTGGGATGACCCATTATGGTACATATGATACGAATGAGTCAGATCAGGAGTGAAATGTATGAGTCAGACTCATTATGACTCCGTCAGAGTCTGAGTCACGAGGCATAGCCTCCAGGCACGTGTGGAGTCACGTCTCTTGTAGGTCACGTGGGACTCCACTCTAGTCAGCATATCCGTAAGTGTATTAGTAAGTGAAGATATGGTAAGCATAGGAAAAGGAAAAGGATTCTCATAGGCCAATATCATGATCAAACCATAACAATATGCCCTCCCAGAGTCCAGCTTGCCACAGCGGACTAATTGAAGGTGTCATCCATCTGTTCCTCGTCAACTCCTTCTAGGTCAGTGCAGCATACCGCAAGGTCGGAGAAGTCACCAGCCGTCTCCGTTTGGCCCGTGGCGGCACAGCTGTATCCGAAATTAACATGTGAGTAAGGCACAACACACCTGTGTTTGCCACCGCATGCCACATGGGGATTCGGACACTTGTCTTCGGTACACTCTTCGTCCCCACACCAGAGACACGGCATCCGAGCGGTCGGGCATCCGTAACAGTGGTCTTCAGGCTTGCCGCACTTAGCACAGCAAAGAATTCGGTCGCGGGTACCGTCTTCTTTCTTTTCTCCGAGGGCCATGTAGAACTGTCCATCGGGTTTGTCGTTGGAGTCGTCGGCTGGTCCCTGGGCGGCACTGATAGGAGGAATTCCTCCTGGAGGCAGAATTCGTAGGGGTTCAGGGGACGGTGACCGGCTGGGGTGTACTTCAGGCGGTCCAAGGCTGAATTGTACGGGTTCTGGAAAACGAGGTTCGGCGAATTGTTGGTAGGTCTGCTGGTAGGTGAGGATGTGATTGCCGAGTCGAGTGGGGGTGCAGGCATGAGTGAGGTGTTGGGCGGATTCCATCTGCTTGTCGGCCCAATATCTTTCTTGGAACATGGCCTCTGCCCGCCGCTGCTGCCAGCCGTCGACTTCGTTGGTGGTGTGTCTGTACCAGAGGATTTCGGACGTGAGTCCAGGGTCGCCGATCTTGGCAGCTGCTCTGTCCACCATTGCGGCGTATCGAGCCTTGGGGTGGATGATCTGGATGATGTCATCTCTAAATCCTTTACCTTCATGGAAGTTGGGGATTCTGTAAGGCGCGGCTCGTAGGTGTCGTCGGTAAATCTTCCTGCGGACTCGGTTGCAACCTTCAATATGCCACCTATCCATTCCTGGAACCAGTCGAAAGTACTTGCAGGGCGCGTGGGTGTTCGGGCCCGTTGGGTATTCGACTG
Source organism: Russula virescens (assembly GCA_003316435.1). Lineage (NCBI taxonomy): Eukaryota > Fungi > Basidiomycota > Agaricomycetes > Russulales > Russulaceae > Russula > Russula virescens. Next base: position 17,238 of record QFEY01000959.1, on the reverse strand, counting down.
CATAGGCGTGGGGGTCAGCGGCTTCATACTCGTGCCACATCTGGTCCCTCAGTTCTTTTGGGACTGTGGTGTCGGCGTTGCTTCCCAAGTTGGACTGGGAGTGGTCGGTGCGCTGGTCCACGTCGGTTGCAATTCGGTCCACCCTTGTAATTGCAGCCAGTCGTCATAGTTCCCTTGGTCGTCGATCCAGGGGCTTGGCCCGAGCCTTGCCCTTTCCTCTAGATCTGCCACGCGTTCGGCCTCCCACTGGGCCTGGCGCTGGGCGTATGAGAGATAAGGGTGCCTTGGTTGGGATGAGGGGCTGGAATGGCCGCGCCCCCTCGAGTTCGCCGAGGACCGTGAATGTGTCGCTGGTATGGTCGAGGTCAGGGTGGAAGTACTGGCGGATGGCGTCATCGTCGAGGAATTTGTCGAGTTCCTCCCTCTTCTGGTTGAGTGCCTGGTAGACTGCAAGGTATTTGTCCCCTGGCCAGAGGTCCCCGATGTTGATAGGTGGTGTGGGTCTTGCTGCCATGAGGAGGACCTCGAGTTGGAGGTCCTTGAGTCCCTCGGGCCACTCACCATTGCGTCGGAAAACGATTGTCACTGCGTTGGCAAGGGCCCAGGTCTCATCGAGGGCGTTGGCGCAGTAGGGGTCCTCTCGGACGTCGATGGGGGGTTCATTCTCCTTATCACTGTCGCCAAGAGTTCCTCCCTCGTTGACGATCTCGGGACCCGTGCTGCTGCCGCTGGTGTCAGGAACGCTTCTTCCCTCATCAGCTGCATTACTGACAGCACTACGGCTGCCAGGACTGCTGTCCCTACCTCCTCCCTGTACTCCTCTCCGCTCGTCGTCGAGGATCTGGGTGATGACGAGGACGGTGGGTTGTCCCTGGACGTAGGTGTTGTCCACTCCGTCGAGGTCCTGTTGGTCGCAGGGGGTGAGATCTGGTACGGAGGAGGGCAAGTCGCATCGACTAGGGTGGATGTCGTTGATGTCGATGACTGTCGGGGGGTGGTACAAGCTTGCCGGCGACGGGCATTGCGACTGTTGTTGTTCGGCATTGGACATGGGAGAAGGTGAAGCATCTGAGTGGAGTGGGTAGTTGGGGTGGAAGGTGATGCTGTCTTCCAGTCGAAGTCGGAGGGTTCTTATACTCACTTCTGCTTCGTTTGAATCGCCGCTTGAATCTATTGTTAGTTCTGTGGTCTCTTCGCCATTGGTTCAGTGTTTTCTTGTGCCGGTGCTGCGCTTTGATGGTGGCGTCAACCGTGCCTTCAGGTACTGTTTCACTAGTTCGGGGGCGTGTACGTCTGACTCATATTCCCATGAGTCATGGGCTGGTGAGTACCCTTTCCACTGGATTAGGTATTGTTTCTGCTTTCGGTATGTCCAGTGTTTGATGATTTGTTCTACTTCCCATTCAGGTTCGCCGTCTAGGATGTCTGGTGGCGGTTCCAGGAAGTTCTCCCCGTGTTGTTCCGTTTCTTTGTATGGTGTTAGTAAGGATGCGTGAAACACCGGGTGTACCTTCCACCGCATGGGGATCTCTAATTTGTATGATGTCGTCCCGATTTGTTCTAATATGTGGAAGGGGCCATATCTCTTGGGTGCTAGTTTCTTCATTCCATATGGGAGGTTCAGGTTTGTTCCTTCTAGCCAAGCTTGGTCGTCGACCTTATAAGGTGAATAGCCTTTCTTGGTTTTCATGACTAATTTGTCCTGGGCGTCTTTCATCACTTTTTCGGCTTCTTTCCTTGCCGTTTGTAGTTTTGTCATTCGCTTGGCTATTCCGGGTATCTTGGGTAGCCTATTGGGTTGGTGTGCTCATGGGATAAACCTGACTAGTAAGTCGTAGGGGGCTACTTTTGTAGTAGTATTTGGCCATGAGTTTCTCGTGTATTGGGCCATTGGTAGCCACGTTGACCAGTCATCTTGTCAGTTGCTACAGTACATTCGCAGGTACTGTTCCAATGATTGATTCGTTCTTTCGCTTTGTCCATCGGTTTGCGGGTGGTACGCAGTGGAGATGTTCTGTTTGACGTTCAGTAGTGTGCATAGTTCTTTAGCGAATTTCGATGTGAATCGGGGATCTTGGTCCGAGATGATTTTCTTGGGTATCCTATAGTGTGGGAAGACGTGTATTGCGTAGAGTTTTGCCACTTCCACTGTGTCTATGGTCTCGTTGCATGGGATGAATATTGCTGCTTTCGTGCAGTCGTGGTCTGTGATGGTAAGGATACTGTCATATCCTTCGCTGTTTGGCAATTTCACGATGAAGTCCATTGCGACTGTCTCGAAGGGTAGTGCCCCCATCTCTGCCGTGATGGGGGATATTCCTGGTTTATTAGGATGTGTGTTAACTTTTGACATTTGGCATGTCGCACATCCTTTGACGTAGTCAGTTACGAATTGTTGTAGTCCTGGCCACCAGTAGTATTCTTTGACTAGGTTGTAGGTTTTTGAATATCCTGGGTGTCCTGCTGTGGATGAGTCGTGAAATAGGCGGAGTACCCCCCTCCTAAGGTCGTTGTTTGCCACAACAACGAGGGCGCCGTTGTGCCAGAGCAGGTCGTTTTGTTTGTAAAGCCTGTGGGCCTTTTCCCACGTGAGGAGATCGTGTGTAAAGGCGGGATCGTGTTGTAGGGCCATTACGCTAGTTTCGGTGTCGGACGTGAGGACACTGTCTTCTTCGGTGAAGACGCATAGCTGTTCCAAGTGTTGGACACTGAGTGTTTCGTGTTCCTTGAGTTCGTTGAGGGCTGTCATATCCAGGCAGAGGCGTGCTTTGTGCCTTTTGGTTTCCCATTCGACGCCTATTTCGCAGGCCCAATCGAATAGGTCAGCGTCATCACCATCGAGGCGGCGAAGTCGGTGAGGTTTCGTTACTTCTACCATAGGGACGTTTGGTGGAACAAAGAGGTCTTGCGGTAGGGCTACCACCAGATTGTCGTTACTGGCATCTGGGGCATAGTCCGGTCGTTGAGAGAGAGCATCGGCCCTATTGGTGGAACCTGGTTTGTAGACAATTTTAACGTTGTAGTCTTGTTGTTCGTTGTTCCATCGGGCTATCCGGTCCCCGAGCCGTCGGGGTTCTGTGTGGTATTCCAGGTTTTTATGGTCGGTGAGGACTATTACAGGGTGTACAGCCCCCTTCAAGAGGTAGTCCCAATTTCGTAGGCCTCAAAGGATTGCTAGGTATTCTCTGTCGTAGATGGGGTAATGTTGTTCTACCGCGCTGAAGGTTTGGGAGTGATATCCCACGGGGCATAACATTGCTCGGCCCCTCCGATCTTGTTGTGCTATAGCTTGGTATAAGATTGCTCCCGTAGCGTATTGTGAGGTGTTGACCTCTAGGATAAACTGCTTGTCTTGGTCCGGTGGTAGTAACACTGGTTCTGATGTTACTATGTCCTTTAGTTTTTGTACGGCCCTTGCACAGTTATCGTTCCATTCGAAGGTGGCTCCTTTCTTCAGGAGGTTAGTTAGGGGCTTGGCGATATCTGCGAACCCCGGGATGAAGGGCCGTTGAAATCCTAGGACCCCTAGTGTGCTCTGTATGTCTTTCACCGTTTTGCATATTTCGGGCCATTCACGAATGCCAGCGATTTTTGCGGGGTCGATGGAAATTACCCCGTTGCCTAGGTGAACTCCTAGGAAGTCTACTTCTGGTTGTTCGAAGACACACTTTGTTGGTTCCAGGAACAATGAATATTGTTCCAGTATGTCTAGGAGTTCGTGAACGATCTTCCAGTGTAGGTCCAGTTCTTGCGCCATTGTCGCAACTATTAGATCGTCCATATAGTGCTTGAAGTTCCGCGGGTACTTCTTTTGTAGGGGGTCGACGACGTAGGCGATAAACCTTGAGAATGTAGCGGGGGCATTACAGAGTCTGAAAGACATAACACAGAATTCAAATAATCCTCGGTATGTTTTAAAGGCGGTTTTCCACCTGTCTTCCGGTACGATTTGGATGTTGTGATATCCTTCTCGTACGTCGAACTTTGTAAAAAGTGTGTTGTTGCCTAGTTCTTGGATGATCGTTGCAATTCTTGGTAGTGGGGTGACGTCCACTTCCGTCCACTTGTTTAGCTGTCTGTAGTCAACTATAAACCTTGCTCGTCCATCCTTTTTTGGTATCGTGAAGGTGGGGAAGCCGTATGATGATTCCGATGGTTGTATGAATCCTCGTGCCAGGTTTTTGTCGATGTATCCATCTTGTGCTTTCTGTGATTGGATCGATGCTGGGTAGGTTTTGCAGTTGATGACCTCTGGGGCTCCTTGTTTGAGCCGTATTTTGTGGTCGAAGTCCCTCGGCGGTGGGAAGCATTGTGCTTTGCCTTCTGAGAACACCTTTTGATGTCTCTGGTATTCTTTGGGTACATCTTTATCCATTTCTTCGTTGTTTGTTTCTTGGTATTCTTGAGCCATTTGTTGGGCGATAGATATTTTTCCAACTACTTCAGCTGGATGGTCCGATAACTCATTCCAGATTTCTTGTCGTTCTTCGTAAGAGAGGTCCATCGTGTCCTGGACGTGGAGGAGGAAGTCGTCCCTTTCTTCTTCCGTTTCGATGGAGACTTTCCTGAGGTATAGCAGTGCGTCTTTGGCCGTCCGGAGGGTGAACATCCTTGTTCGTGGTCCCATAACTTTGGCCTTTTTCCAGTCGATGTTTGGATTGAATTTCTCTAGCCATGGATAGCCAAAGATCATTCGGTCTCGGCCGAGGTTCGTGATGAGGAATCGAACCCGCTCCTGTTGTCCTCCTCTAGTCATCGTGACGTCCGTGTATCTTCGGATCATTCCTGCTTTGTTCGTGGTCCCATCTACGTTATGTACCGGGATTGGGTTTTCCAGAATTTTTGTTCCCAATCGGTGCTGGATGACCCATCGATAGTCGATAAAATTTCCGGTAGCCCCACTGTCGATTAGGGCTTCCATTTCCGCCTTTCTGTCGTACAAATGAAACTCGAATGGCATTATTACGGCCCTTTTTCTAGTCACATATTCAGTACGTATCTTGAGGACCTGCACCATGGCGGTTAGTTTGGGTCCATCTAAAAATCCAGCAGAGAGTTGACTATGGATGCACGATCCTCTTCATCTAATTCCAGCATCATATTGCGGAAGTTGTCTTTGGTCAGGAGGACTCGTTCTCCTTGTTCTCCTTGTTCCCCTGGGGCCGTGTCTGTGGTTTCGACCTTCCTGACTTGTCGGGGATTTTGGAATGGTTTCTTCTTCCATCCTCCTGAGTTATCGTCCCTTTTGGGTTTGTGGGGACAGTTTTTGCCAATGTGCCCCTTTTTCTCGCAGTAGTAGCAAAGTCCCAGTAGCCTGGCGGCCTTTTGTCTGGCTTCTTTATCTGGATTCTGGAATTTTCTTCCCGTATCCATTGCGTCGACATCCATCGCATCTGGATGTTTTGTTGGTTTCTTGTGTCCTCCTTTCCTGAGGTTCTGGAGGAGACATTCCTTCAATTGGAGCTGAGGGTTCCTCCCCAGGGCTTCTTGTACTTCGATGAAGGTAAGTTGCTCTTCAAGAGCTGCTTCCTGCCATTTGTCGAGGGTTGTTGGTTTTGTGGGTCTTCAGATGATGGCTGCTTTTAGGCCCCCGATCAGACCGTCTTAGTACATTTCCCTGCTCCCGTTGTCGGTCCTGTTGAACCCGGCTTCTTTGAGGAGGCGATCGAACGTGGCGTTATATACTTCGATGCTTTTTCCGGGCATCTTATCTTGTTTGAGGTTTTTTACTTGGCTGAGGGCCAATGTAACCTTTGTTCGGAACTTGAACGTGTCCTTGAAGTGTTTTTCGAACACGGTCCAGTGTCTTTCGTCCATGTCTAGCCTTCCCAAGGCTAGGTTGCTGTCGAGCAGTTCTAGTTCGTTGTTTGCCCAGTCTTCGACGTCTGGTCCTTTGATGTATGTTAATATCAAGGCCACCCTGGTGTAGGGGTTTTTCATGACCGCCTTGTCCAAGTTGACTGCGCGCCATTTCTTGAATTCCGTGAGGAAGGTCTCAGCTTTGGAATAATCTCCGGTAAAAATTGAGGGTGGGGTTCCATATAGCCCACCGTTTGAGCTGGTGTTGCTGGTGTTGCCCGTATTTCCGGAGTGTTCTCCACCGCCTCCACCTCCACCTCCACCTCCACCTCCTCCGGTGGCTGCTTTGTGAATGCTGGTCATTCTGATTGCTGCGGGAGGTTCTGTGAGGTCAAATTGATGTCCTTGTTCTGCTGCTGCTGCAACTTGGAATAGTATTTCCGGCTGTGGGTCGTCATGTCCCAATGGTTGTTCTCCTGATAGTGATGCTATGTGGTGAAGTCCTCCTGATAGGAATTCTTCAGTCTGTTGTTCTACTGGAGCGTCCGTGTATTCCAGTTTGGTTTCTCCCTCAGTTTCTTTGTGAGGGGGGGTGTCTGTAGGGGTGTTTCTTGTTCTGGTTGGTAGTGCACTCCTATCGTGTGACCTATGTCTCTTGATTACTTCAGGGATGTAGGTGCTTATTTGTCCTAGTCCATGGGTTTCTGGTTTGAGCTTTCTTTTCTGGAAAGTTGCCCACCAGCCTTGTTTCTGAATGAGTCTGTACCAGTTATATGAGTCTCCTACTTGGATAAACTCGATTCGTCCTTCCTTGTAGTCGGAAGCGTTCGGCCCTGTTCTAAGGGTAGCGTAATATCCTGTTTCGGTTGTTGTATCGGCCTTTCTCCAGAAGGCTCCGGTTAAGTTGGGGTTTTTCGAGAGGACCTCTTTGTTGCATAAGATGTGAAGTGGGAGATTGTCGGTATAGCGGGGTTGAAGGTAGGATAAGAAGGCCTCTGATGCGCTGATAGTTTCTAGGGCGATTTCGTCTATCGCACTCGTTGTTGTAGTTCTTGGCCTTTTGCCAAGCTGTGGTTCGGTATCGATCTCCACGGTGGTGTAGAAAGCTCGACTTGTGTAACGCTCCCGAGGGCGTTAAGGGTCGACTTGACCTAGGGTAGGGAATGGAGATCCTGCTAGCGCAAGGGACGTTCTACCTGAGGTAATGATACGTTCCTAAGGTCCGGGCTTAACCCTTGGTACCTAGGCTCAGCACATATGACTTGTGAATGGAATGAACAAGTCCGTTCGATAGTGGCTCGCAAGTGCCACTAAGACTTATAGAGTTGAATAGGCCTTCGACAGTTGCCTAAGACTGGTAGGGTTGAAGCAAGACTAGTATTAAAGGGTGCTCCGCAAGGAAGGGCCTTTAATACTCTAAAACGTAGTGGTGAGGGTAGATGAGAGGGGCTCCTTCTACACTCAACACTATGAAGATGATCGCGTGAATTCGGGAAATAACCAAGTCGAGCTTGGGGTACAAGGTACTCTACTGCGCGACTTTATATAGTACAGAGGCTCCCCTTTTGGGATGACCCATTATGGTACATATGATATGAATGAGTCAGATCAGAAGTGAAACATATGAGTCAGACTCATTATGACTCTGTCAGAGTCCGAGTCACGAGGCATAGCCTCCAGGCACATGTGGAGTCACGTCTCTTGTAGGTCACATGGGACTCCACTCTAGTCAGCATATCCGTAAGTGTATTAGTAAGTGAAGATATGGTAAGCATAGGAAAAGGAAAAGGATTCTCATAGGCCAATATCGTGATCAAACCGTAACAATGATGGCCGCCTCATGCAGATTCAGAATGCTGCCAAAGAGGTTCAAGACAGCATTCTGTTACGGAAGGCTAAGGGAAAGCGTAAGACAGCTATTAGTGCTGACTCAAAGCAGTCTCGTCGTTCCAGCTACACGGCGCGTGTCGTTTCTGATTTTGATTTTTGGTATGTGATGTTGGGCTGCCGTTTTTTTCTTTCTGATTCATTCTTTCAGAACAACATTTCTCGTGGAGCTTGCTGGGCACATCTTTCACCCTTGAAGTATACCAATGTCTGCCCAACATGAGCCCTGTCGTGTTAAATAGATCCTCAATTACTTGCGTTAATTTCACTGAACTCCAGTCCTACTTTGTCCGACTCCCCTCTCCACACACCAAATATCAATGCCCTCCGTAGGCTCATGCCGACATATGCCCCGTGTACGTGCATACGCTGATGCTTTGTTTGCTGTGTGATTATGTTTTGTCTACCGAGTACCGTCCAGTTGTCAATATAGTACGTCCAATTCGTCCCACTAGCTTATCAGGTTCTAACAGTCGCACAGGATTTCTTCCCTTCCCCAATTATGTGTTGGCTCCAGGTTCGCCTCACATGAGAGAATACTGAAAAAAAAGTTGAAGAGAACAATTGACGACAATATCCACCCTATAGATAACGCCTAATCCAACTCACAACCATTCCCGACCATTCCTGACCATCATTCGAATCGTTGTTGTTGGTCTTGGCAGTCCTTCGAAACGTAGTCGTCGGCCTTCGCGTGCTCTCAGAGAGAGAGTTCAAAAATGAGCTTGTGCATAGACCCGTCAGAACGCTCGTAGCACCACTTATCGAGTGTGAGCAAGCCGGTAATGAAGCAGGCGATGTCACCGCCAAGGGATTCATCCACATAGTCGTGGTACGAGTATTGGGGTATGCAACACTAAGACTCGGAATCGTAGAAAAGCTGGTTGATTCGGACGTGAGACGAGGAATACACAGCAAATGGTATATAGGCCAAGGTCATGATGATGACCGTATTGCCAACCAAGGAGGTATTCCAGAGCTTATGGAAGAGTTGAGTTACTGCGAGCTGCCTTAGAGAATGAAAGGCGCCGCCACTCAGAGAGGGAACAGAAGAAAAGGGGCAAGTCAACTGTATTGCGACAGGAGACTCAACTTGGTGAGTCCCGGTATCGCTGGGCACTATTTATAGACAACGGCAGCGCCACTACTAGTACACGGGGATCTGGGGTACACGACAGAAAAGGAATCGCGCGAAACGAGGTGAAACTGGGGGACACGTAAGAAACATGAAACAGGGTACTGATGCCAGGATACGAGCTACTGGTCTTATCAGTCCGTAATCAATCACAACCTTATCGTACTAGTACAATCACGCGGTATAAGAAACTGTACCTGTGACATGACCCTCCGCCTAGTCGTCGAGCCCCTGCGAGAACCTGGGCTTCTTGACTCCTCGATGCCACCCAGCAGGACGAGTCGCCGGGTAGGGAGTATACCTGCCTTCCAGGTGCCCGACCTTCTGTTGCGTTCAGGCTGTCGAGAGTCGTCCTTCGCAGTTGTCCCGCATGAACCATAGAGCTTCAAGGTCTTGTTCGAGCTCGTCCATCCTGTTACGGATAGCGACCTGTTGGTGGGCGATACCCCTGAGGCGTTCGACCTCGGCCAGATGTCCCCAGTCGTACAACGCTTCAACCTCGTTGCATAGAATCTGGTAGGGGGCGGTAGGCCCGGTGATGGTTCGACGGAACCAAGGGGCGAGGGGTTTGGCAGGCTCTTCCGCAGAGCAGTCGTAAGGGGCGATGAGATTGACGACGTACGGATCCTCGTCTTGAGTTGCATCTTCATGCAACATGGCAATCTTCCCGCTGGGGAGACGCTTGACCCAGCGTGCCATTCGGTAGACCCCGTTGCCGATAGGGATCTCTTGTGTAATGTGCCCGTCGTTGTCTTCGTATCTGACTGGAGTCTCGTCGTACTTACGCTTGTACGAAGCGTTTTTGAGTTTGAGGGTCTCGATGTTGTCTTTGAAAAGAGCGAGTTGGTGGTCGAAATGCTCTTGGCGGCCGTCGATAGTGTTAGCGAGGGCCTTACACATCGCAACCAGCATGGGTCGCGACAGGTTATCGGCGTGGTGGGAGGAGAGCACGTTGCGTGTGGTGGATGGGGAGAGCCGCCCCAGAGCAACCTTGTCGGGTGATAAAGACGGCCCATGCTCGCAAAATGGGTGCAGGGCGACTTGTGGAGGATGGAGCGAGCACTCGACGTGCGGGGGAACTGGGATGGGGACTGGAGAGGAGAGAGCTGACCGAAAATTTTCCCCTTTTTGTTGGTTGGCACGGGTGTGTTCCACCTTTTCGGCCTGCTCGAGACGGAACTGGGCCAAAGTTTCTTCGACACCTGGGGTCGCGTCGTCAATAAGCATGACTTCTCGGGGGTCGAGGTCGCTATCAGAGCCGTTGCTGGAGTGTATGGAGGGAGTTTCTGAGACATTGCGGGTCTCAGAGACAGTGGGAGAGGGGAGATGGATGGTCGACATGTCGTATTGTTGTGGGGTTGAAGAGAAATGGGAGACAGTTGTTGTGGAGTGGGGAGTTGGAGTTTTGCTAGCGAAATTTGGAGCCTTTTTATAGCTGAGAGAGGATGGCGTCTATGATATTCTTTAATGAGTTGTGGGGCATGGACTTGGGTCGCAGGTTCCCAAGTATTGTCGCTTTCAGGGTACCCTTTCCATTTGATAAGATATTGAAGGGTTCGAGAACATCCCTGATGTCGGTGGCTCCTTATCTGCTCCACTTCGTATTCTTCTTCGTTATCAATCAGGTCCGGGGGTGGTCTTGTGTAGTTGGGGCCGTGAGAGTCCGTTTCGACATAAGGGGTAAGGAGTGAGGCGTGAAAGACGTTGTGAATGTTCCAACTAGAAGGGAGTGCGAGATGATAGACTATCAGAGAAATTACTTCCGTAATTTCAAAAGGGCTGTAACGTTTCGGTAGGAGTTTGGTCTTCTGATAGGGGAATCGTAAATTTTTGCCATCAAGCCAGACTTTTGCGTGTTTCTGAAACAGGGGTGTCATGATCGGAGAAGTTCTAGCCATTTGATTGATCGATTGGGTGGCGGCCTTTTGTCCTTTTCGTAAAGCCTCGAGTCGTTCTTCTACTGCTTGATTGATGCTGGGATTCATATGATCTGGTAACAAGCGAGTGTCATGTCCGAAGAGAATTTGATTCGGGGTTTGTTTCAGAGTGCTGTTTTCTCAGTTGTTATGTACTGCTGTGGCTAGAGCTAGCCAATCACTCCATTCTTCTGGGTGATTTGAAGTGATAGTGTGGAGGTATTGTTCAATCCATTGATTTTTCCGTTCTGATAGGCCATCAGTTTGAGGGTGGAAGGCGGTAGAAATGTTCTGCGAGATCCCAAGTTTCTGAACAAGTCCTTTGGCAAAGCTAGACGTAAAACGGGGGTCTCGATCGCTGATGATCTGCAATGGGAGGCCAAACCACGGGAAGAGATGTTCTAGATAGAGCGAAGCTACGCCAGGACCAGTGATTTTTGTCGAACAAGGAAGGAAGATAGCGGCTCGTGAGCATCCATGATCGACAATCATGAGAATGGCATCATGCCCTTTGTGCGCAGGTAGTCCGGTGATCAAGTCCATTGCGATTTGTTCGAAGGGGCGTGTCATAGGTGTGGTGTTGATTTTGAATAAGGGGACGGATCTCCTGTGGGTCAGATTCTTGTTTTGTTGACAGGTTGCGCATCCCTTGATGTATTCTTCGATCCATTGTCTCATGTGGGGCCATGTGTAATTCTTTTGGATTTGTCTGATGGTTTCATCGCGGCCTGGATGTCCTGCTGACGGTCATCATGATAGAGGCGCATCAGAAGTTTCTTGACTCTATTGTTGTTTTCTGGAATTGGTAGTTTTGGGTTTTCTCGAAGGTCAGCTGTTCTGCATCGTGTTGGTGGGAAGATGACCACATTTTGATTATCGTCTTGACCATGATCTTGTCCTGGGGGTCTAGATAAGGCATCTGCCGCTACGTTGTCTTTTCCAGGAATGTATTCGATGATGTAGTCGTAATCCAGTAGATCCACATGCCATCTGGCGGTGCGACGATTAAGGTTTCTTGGGGACTTCCAGTATTGTAGATTAGCATGGTCAGTTTGGATAATGAAAGGTTCTTGTGTCCATCCGAGATATCGTCTCCAATGTGCTAGGGCTTTCATGATGGCGAGTAGTTCCCATTCGTAAATATCGTAGTTTCGTTCTGCAGAAGTAAATGTGGCTGAATAATAAGCGATTGGATGGAGGGCTGGTTTTTCGCGTTTTTGGAGTGAAGGTGATTCATTTTCTCCCTCTTGCGAGAGTATGGCTCCCATGCCATATGCCGATGCATCACATTGAAGATAGAATCGCTTTGAAAAGTTAGGTTGGTGTAGTACAGGGGCTTTTGACATTTGATTCTTCAGTTTCTCAAATGCGTTTTGTTGTTCTTTTCCCCAGTGCCATGTAGCTGCCTTTTTTGTGAGATCCAGTAGGGGTCTGGCTATTTTAGAGTATCCTTGGATAAAGTATCGGTAGTATCCTGTGAATCCTAAGAATTTGCGTATTTCAGTAGGTGTTGTAGGGGGTGGATAGTTTTTGACCGATTCTATCTTCTTGGGATCCATTTTTACTTTTCCTTTTCCAATGACTGCTCCAAGGTATTCGATTTCGTCATGTTCGAATTCACATTTTTCTGGTTTGAGGTATAGATCATGGTGTTCAAGTCGATCTAAAACTATGTGGACATATTCTTTGTGTCGTTTTCTATGTTGTTCTTCTGTCTCTCCTTCTCGTCATTTAGTATGAATGAGGATATCGTCCATATAGATTGATAGCCATTGTTGTGCCAATTCTGGACAGAAAATGGTATTCATCATCCTTTGGAATGTAGCAGGAGAGTTGGTGAGTCCGAAGAACATAACGGTGGGTTCGAATAATCCTTCTGGGGTTAGAAAGGCTGCTTTCCACTCGTCTCCTTCTTTAATGCGAATGTTGTTATATCCCCAACGCACGTCAAATTTTGTGAATAGTGTGCATCCACTAAGACGGTCGATGGTTTGTGAAATTAAGGGGGATACATTTCAGTCTTTCTTTGTCCACTTGTTTACCGGACGATAATCTTGTACTGGGCGGAGCTTGCTGTCTTTCTTTTTGATATAGAAGAAATTGGCGCAGTAGGGTCCTACACCTGGCTGGATGGTACCACGCTTGAGATGTTTGGCCACAAATTTGTAAGTTTCCTTTATTTCTTCTTGCATTAAGGGTAGGAGTCGTCCTGGAAGTGTAGCAGGAGCGCCCGGGAGTAGCTCTATGGCATGATCCCACACAGTGTGCTGAGGGAGTCGTTGTGATGCTTGTTCGCTAAAGACTCTAGCATGACGATGATATCTGGCGGGGATTTTAGATAGGTCCACATCGTCTTGAATCCCAGTATGAATCGTTACTCGACCAATGTAGTATTGGTCTCGTTGAATTGGTCGGGGTCGGTTAATTTGTCGGGGTAGGAATCGAGCTTTTGCAGCGTCGGGAGCTCGTAAGACAATAGGGAGTTGGGAGGAATCTATCCATCCTCTCGCCCAGTTGATTTTTGGCTGCATGGCTGCAAACCATGGATAGCCTAGTATGGCTTTGTGTTCTCCCAGATCGGTAAGGAAAAACCTCATATTGACCCGTCTATTTCCTGTTTGAACTGATAGATCTGTGTAATGGCGTAGCTCTCCACTTTTGTTTTCGGTTCCATCTACATTGTATAACGGTCGTGGATTGTTGAGTTGTTTGATGGGAAGACGTAAGGACTGAGCATATTGGAGATTAAAGAAGTTTTCGGTAGCTCCTGAGTCGACTAGAGCTATAGTCTCGGCTCTTTTCGTGGCGGAATGTATAAAGGCTCTCAAGGTCATAGATTTCCGAGCAGACATATATACAGGCGCGTCACTATTCTGCCTAATCAGTGCCGATCTGATTAGGCGGTGGAAAAATCCTCAGCTACTCCCATTTTCCCTGCTATCGTCATCTTTTCGTCATTTGACAGATTGTTCAATTCGGAGTAGAGACGATTGATTCTGTCTTCTGGTTCGGCAATTGTGGCTTCCGAGGGAGTGTATGAAGTTGGTGGAGATCGGAAAGATGCAGGTGTAGCTGCATAAGAACTCGGGGCATAGGAGGAAGTTGTGTGAGAAGAGGGCTCATATTGAGAAATCGGTTCTTCAGCAAATCCATCGAAGTCTACTAGGTTTGCATATTGTTGTTGTTGACGCTTTTGAGGGCAGTTTCTAGTGTAGTGTCCTACTTGTCCGCAATTGAAGCAGGCATTGCCAGGGTTATTGCTTGGAGTCGTGGCGACATTGCCACCAAATCCTCCTCGATTGTTGCCTCTAAAGTTTCCTCGGAAGTTGCCTCGATAGTTCCCTCGATTTCGACCTCCTCGGCCTCCTCTAGTTCTCCCAATATCCATCGGTACTCCTCGGTAGTCTTTCATCCATTGAGGAGCCATGCTTGTGTTGAACTGGGATGATTGGGATTGAGCCGGAGGTCTCCAATTTCCAGTGTAGTTGTGACCGGAAGGTCTGTAGTTGTTCTGGTTGTAGGAAAGGAGATCATTACATGGGGGTCGGTTGAGGGGCGTATTGGTGAATCCAGTGACGGCCTTTTGGAGGATTGCATCAACTGCTTGCTTTGTTTTGATAATTTGCGTGATCTTTTCTTTGGCCTCGATATAGGTATTGGGTTTCACTGGATCACATGTCTTGAGTAGGAACCAGGCAGGCAACCTCCTCAGGAGGATTTGCAGCGTTTCAGGGTGTTGAATGCTAAACCTGGCTTTTACCACCAAGTCTTCGAATTGTCCGAAGAACAGATTGGGTTTCTGGAAATCTAGGTTTAGTTTTCCCAGTTGAGAGAGTGCTTCTTCTGCTTCAGTAGAGTCTGCAAATCGATCTAGGAATAGATCGAGGAATCCGGTCCACATAGCTGGGTAATTGTCGGTGGTGGGATTTAAGGAGTCTACCCATTCTCCTACGGTTTTGGCCCATGTGGATACTTCTGGCCCTTTCATGAGGGTGAGAGTGAAGGCGATCTTCTTAATGGGAGAGTCATATCCGGCCACATCGCTATTGACTCGTAGATAGGCTTTTACTTCTTCGATAAAGTTTTTGGCCTGTCTTGGATTGCCATAAAACATTTGGGGTAGTTGCCCCATGGCTTTGACATCGTTTGCTTGTGGAACGGGGATAAAGGCTTGGGGTCCTCCTCCTCCAGGACCTCCTGGCCCTCCTCCTCCTCCTGGATTTCCTCTGTTTCCTCCACCTGATCCTCCAGGCGGATTTCCTCCAGGATTAAGTCGTTGTTCTAGTCCACGGAGGAGAGCTCGTTGTGCACGGGCGGAAGCTATATCAGCGATGGCCGCGTCTTGTTCTGATGACGTCGCAACGTGGGTTTCGGTCCTGGTAGACATATGGGATAATTCTGCAATGATACTGCAGGGAATAGGTTGGGTTCGGACAACAGGTGGTTCTTCGATTGATGCCACACTCTCTGATTCGGGCTCAGGTTCCTTGTAGTCTTCAAATGCGCTGTCTTCTGGAGCTATTTTGGCTTCTCTATACTCAGCGAGTGCTTGAACGGATTCGACGGTGTCGTTATACTGTTTGACTTCGTTTGCAAGGGGTCCTACTACCCAAAGGTCTCGATTACTTGGTGATGGTTCGATCCACCTCCACGCTCCGTTGATGTAGGCTACTGCTCGGCTTTGGCGATTGAAATGTCCTTCTCGGTTGTCAGCAAAGAAATTGAAAGGTCTTCCTTTCTTGGGTTGATGCCTGAAGACTCGTTGATTTGGTACTGCTCGAAGGGCTTCTTCCTGTGTTAGATGCGTGGGCTCCAACGATGGCCCTGCCCCTTTTCCTTTTGTCGATGCCATGGTGAAGTAACAAAGTTGAGTCTAATGTCACCGCCAAGGGATTCGTCCACGTAGTCATGGTACGAGTATTGGGGTACGCGACACTAAGACTCGGAATCGTAGGAAAGCTGGTTGATTCGGATGTGAGACGAGGAATACACAGCAAATGGTATATAGGCCAAGGTCACGATGATGACCGTATTGCCAACCAAGGAGGTATTCCAGAGCTTATGGAAGAGTCGAGTTACCGCGAGCTGCCTTAGAGAATGAAAGGCGCCGCCACTCAGAGAGGGAACAGAAGAAAAGGGGCAAGTCAACTGTATTGCGACAGGAGACTCAACTTGGTGAGTCCCGGTATCGCTGGGCGCTATTTATAGACAACGGCAGCGCCACTACTAGTACACGGGGATCTGGGGTACACGACAGAAAAGGAATCGCGCGAAACGAGGTGAAACTGGGGGACGCGTAAGAAACATGAAACAGGGTACTGATGCCAGGATACGAGCTACTGGTCTTATCAGTCCGTAATCAATCACAACCTTATCGTACTAGTACAATCACGCGGTATAAGAAACTGTACCTGTGACAGGCGATCTTGAAGGTGTTCAAAGATTAGTTTAGCTCGAGCAAATTGAAGGTGCAACGTACCAAATACAAGCCCGCAATTCCAACGATCGTGTTCACGAGGAACAACACTACCATCATTCTCTTGGTGAGTCGCATGGAATCGATTAGAACTGTGTTTGGTTGATGGATATTAAGGTTGATTGAAGGTAAATGTGTCTGAGAGGTAGGACAAAACGATGCGGTGCAGAGCGACGCGACAGTGCGATCCAGACAAACGCAGGTCACAAATGCATGCATCATGCCAACGAGCGCCGACCATGTCATTGTGCCTTCCACCACTCTCCAGCATCACGCATGCCGGACTACATCATGCCAGTATGACCTCAATGTCCAGCTCACACACAGGAACGCTGCCAGCTTTCGTATTATTTTGATTCCCCGCGATACCGATTTACGATTCATGCTCACTCATTGACGTGACAGCACAACGACGGCGACCATCGCAATGAACGCAGCGATGATGACAACGCGCCATATATCATCTGAGTAGGCTCACCCACACTCGCAATGACGGCGATGGCGAGAACAGCAGATGACAGCAACGGCGACTATAGCGACAACAACAATGACAATAGCAGCGATGATGCAGTGACGGATGTTGGGATGTATTTAATGTACTCAGGTTGTTATATTAGCTTGCAAAGAAAGTACTGTACACATCGGCAAGTACTACTCTAAGCACAGTGGGGCGCATTGGTTCCACCAATTAATAAGTAAGAAAGTAGTGTACAAGTAAACGATTATCATTTTGACAAGTAGTCGACTACTTGTCAAACATTTACTTGCCATACAGGAAATTAATGAAAATTAGCAGAAAAGTAATCGGACTTCTACCTGATGGAGGAGTCGGCCGTCCACCGGTATATGAGACATGCGCCTCGTTTCAGCCATCGGGCCGAACTTGGGGTCGAATACTCCTGGGAACCTCCGGTGACCACCTTTGATATTACCGCCCACTGTACAGCACAGCCAAAAGGCGATTTTTCCCACAACGTCGCATCCACAAGCCAGTGAGATGGAGGATATTGTAATGAAAATTATGA
>QFEY01000957.1:0-26075 GCA_003316435.1 Russula virescens | reverse complement strand
GTTGGGACTGGTGAGGTGAATTATACTCTCCACCCCCTGTCCTGCCGTAGTTGGCTGTAGGAAAATGCCATAAAAACAAATAAGCCTATACGAAACGAGAAGAAGTTTAGTAGACCTCACGGTCACTGCCATCACCGCGGCCACCACCGCTGCCGTTGCCTCCTTGGCCTTGGGACGACTGGTAGGCTTGGTAGCCCTGCTTTGCAAGGTTGATAAAGTTGTCCTACGAGAAAGATCATCGTCTAGATAATTAAAAGAGGGGCAATTCAAAGTACAGTACCATAGATGAGGGTGGGAGCGAAATGTGTTATCGCGATAATCAATTAAATGAGGTGATTTTAACCTGGTTTATAATTAGAATTTTGATCTTGATGTCGACGCACGTTCACGTTTCACGCCTTTTGGATCAAGCCAAGTCGAGACTCGCCTCGGACAGGACAGAGATGATGCATTCACAACCTCATCAGGATAACCTTAACTTTATTTTCTCCCCTTCCATGTCCTCCTCCTTCGTCCACCCACCGCCTACAGCGTTCCCTCCAGCCCAACCAGACGACCCAAACTCACCGATACTCTTCAAGGATAACATCAGCCTCGTACAAAGCCAGATAAGCACTGTGCGTACCTTGGCGCACGAAGCGCTCAACGCCATGTAGGTTCTTCTCGTCATCATCATCAACCCGATATAGAGCTCTTCCTTTTCCTTCGGCTGATGATATCGTGCTGTTTAGCAAGGGTGCTTACCAGCCAGGATCTTCCCCTACACATGCAGCTGGTATTGACATATCGCCGTTCTCCGTCTTGAATCGGCATTCACTGGTTATGCCTCCTAGAGAGTCTTGCCGCGTTAAGACAATATCTTGGGACACTCAATGACCTTCTGTACACCACTGGCGTCGGCTCGCTGCCTCTTTTGTCTCTAGAAGCCACCCAACCCTTCACTGAGGAACAACTAGCAGACCAAGCCAACAAGGCCATTTCGACGCTGTTCACCCTCCAGACAAGGATGCAAGAGACAGCAGCCGTTGCTGCGAGTATCATGGCAGGCCCTGAACAAGCCCCTCGACGTTGAAGTGAGTTCGGAGGTGATATTCAATTTAGACTCTAGTCTAAGAAATGGCTAAGTTGTCACCTGTCCAGCTCACCCATGCGAGGAGAACTTTATCCTTCTTGTGATACTCGTCAATTGTACAATGATGTCTCATAAAGTACACTGTTGTACAAGCCTACATCGCACTACTACATACTAATCTTACATCAATTCCTCACTTCCATTCATTCACCGCAATATTTCGAGATCGGACATCGGATCCTGGATATGGATTGCTCGCTGTATGCGGACCACTCTCCAACTCTGTGCTGCTTGCGGGAACGTTGCTAGGCGGTACATCGCTCTCGGGATCACCGTTGGCAACGCTTCCAATTGCCCCTCCAGTGAGACTCGTAGGGAGATACGACTGCACAATGAAAGTAAACACATGCTCAAGCGCCACGGGGAGATGTCAAAACACACCGCTGCGGCGGAAATGGCACTGCTGGCGAGATTCTTCGCCTGTTCGAGGTAATTAGCACCTGCGTTTGCAGCGGCCTGGACGTTGTTCTGCCCTTCCGTGACAGCCGCATCTGTCGTCTCCTCCATCTTTGCGCGGAGCTGGGTCACAGCGTCAAACGCATTACCGGTGACGCCTGGTCCCCAAGCCTGGTGGCCGTTCAGAGGGTGAACCATCTTCTAATAACTAAAAGCTGAAAAAAGGTAACGTACGTGAGCTGTGGACGCAGCGTGCTCCGCTACGCCCTTGGTGTGTTCTGCCGTCGCGTGTACTTGTTGGGCTGCTCCTGTCGACGCTTGTTGTGCTTCTGTGAGAGCGGCGGTGGTCGTGTCCCCTACCCAGACAGCGCCACTCAGCAAGTGCGGTTGGGTCTGCACCACGAACGAACAAAAGTCGTTAGCCTGTCTGTCGCCCCGAGCAAAACGAGGGTTAAGGACGATGGCTGACCTCAGCGATGAGGGCGGCCTCCTTCGCGGCGATTCGGGCTTGTGCAGCGCGGTTGTGGACTTCTTCGGCGAGTTCAGCGGTCGAAGTTTCGGTCTCGATGATAGCGGCGGAAGTTTCGTGTCTGCTCAGAGAGTGAGCGCAAGCGTTACAAGTCGTAGAAGGACCAAAAGTATTCACTCGGACATGATGTATCGCACGCCAAGTGTTTCGTGGAAAGGAAAATATGAATCAATCGTGTGGACGGTGCAGGTAGGAATTTGTACTTATATAGCCGCCAACGAGCTCCATGTTGGAGTAATGCTTATTTAATGACGTCACCCTGTTCTGCCATTCACGTTACATTGTGCAAGTACCAGAGAGGCGAAAAAATGATACGAGACTTGTAGAAAGATAGAACTATGAGGAGCCATTCAGAACAAAATGCTACACACATGGCCTGATCCGATTCACGAATGCATGGGGAGAGCGTGTGATCATGAAAGACAAAAAAAAAGAGATTGTAGGAGACGGGGGTTGAGATGATGAAAATGGAACGAGGGAGAGTAGAGACATGTATCGCGAGGATAATGAAGGGTATAAACTTAAGGAGAGGCGGTTCATGAAAACAAGGAATCATACATGAAAGAATAACTCAAGTTGGCGACTGGGTCTGTTTCTCCTCTTCCCACGATCCCATCTTTAGGAATCGCGTGAGAACCTCTTCTGACCCTTTTTTGAAGATCTCGACTCTACGAGCGGGGTCCCACACTCTCCCGCTTGCCCGGCGAATCGGACGAGGTTCTTCCGGTGAAACGGGGGGACCTGCACTTGACGGCGAGGATGCCGTGTCACTTGAGAAAGTCCGAGAAATAGTTGGCGAGGATAAGCGCTGCAGCTCTCCTTCGCGTTGTGGCGTAGGTGACTTCTGCACAGGCTTATAAAGGACTGGCCGAGGCGTTGACTCTGCAAGATTAGTTGACGAGCCGCGGGGAGAAGTGTATCGTGGACTGCGCAGACCGGTTGGGGAGCCCAATGGAGACAACTCTTGCTGCTTCGTCACCAGCGAAGGAGGAAAAACGCCGAAATAGCTGCCCTCTCTGGAGCGCGACGATCCCTCCTTATCTTTAATCGAACGATCAGCGTCCGCTGGGTCGATGAGGATAGTAACCTGGACGCTCTGGTCCCGGGTCTCTTTAGGAATCGTCTGCACACCTTGTGAGCGGTATTCCTTCCTCTTGCCTTTCCCAGCGAACGATCCAGACCGTGGGGGTTGCTTGCTTGGTGGGCTCAGTCCACCCTCGTCACCAGTATCTTCATCATCGCCGTCCACGCTACTCTCACCTGATTCGTTCCAAGTCCTGAAGAGGGCACTCTCCCGCCTTCGGGAAGGCTCGCCAAAATCAAATGCAGGGCCTAGGGGCGGTACATTTTGCGGAGGGCGTACTAGACGTGACGCATACTTCTGTATGTCGGGTACGACATCCCACGCGTTGCTGTAAGAAAAGGATGGTGGGAAGCCAGGGGGACGCTGAGATCCGTATGACTGCGTGGGAGAGAAACGCTGCGGCGGACTCGGAGACGGAGATGCAGCGGGTTGTAAGAACTGGCCAGGAGGTGGTGAGTCGGTGGCTGGGAAGACACGACCAGGAGTCAAGCGAGGCTTATCTTCCCAAGGGAACACCGGCTTTATCTTGGCCCTATCCGGACTTGGGGTCTCTCCTTGCTTGCCATCCCCTAGGACATTCGCGTAGTGCTTCTCTTGCAATAAGCGCTCGGGTATACGTGAAGGAGGGGGAACTGTGAAGTGTGGCGAGGTAGTGACTTGCGAAAGCGACGAGTCGCTTCGGTATTGGGAAGGAGACTGATCCCAAACATTAGGATAGTAAGTGGTGGAGGGAAAATTGGATACAGGCGCAACGTTTGGAGGAGGCTCAACTGCGGGATTCCATACCACCAAAGGTGGAGAAACAGGTCGGGCGGGTTTTTGAGCTGGCGGAGCTTGCTGCTGACCATATCCATGAGCACCGCCAACATTCGGATCTTGAATTCCTCCTTGCCCGTGAAGCTCTTTAGAATCCTGTGACTGATATGTCTGTAGCTGCCTCTGAGTTACCTGGTAAACTGATCCTGGAGACAATCGGTGCTGGCGCGGCGATCCCGGTATCTGCTCCTCATTAGGTCGCCATGTTACTGCAGAAGTTGATACATGTTCCCGTTCAGACGGCAAGAAATGGCCATGCCCAAGTGGGAACCCCAAGGCGCCCTGCGGGTAAGTTCCACCCGGCAGCGTCCCCTTAATTTGTCGTGACTGTGGGAATGTCCCCCCACCTGATTGTATGGGGTGCTGAGCTCCGATATATGACCCTTGAACGTCTCGAACTTGTCGATCGCCGGTGTCTTGTGAATACTCAGGCCCTGATGGACTTGACACCCACGGGTTGTAGCCCAGTGGCGGACCACTGGGTCCGGCTGAGTAGTAGCTACGAGCCTGGTCTTGAGGAAAGGTGGATGTAGGGCCTGGCTGCACTTGCCTATGCGCAGCTGCAGGCTGCCACCCTGTCTGTAGAGATGATAAACCCGAGGTAGAGAATATTGTAGCATCTGGTTCAGGGCCAAACTGAGGTGCATATGGGAGTTCATATGGCGCGGAGTCGGAAGTTGGACGTTCATGAGTGAGGTCGCTAACATAGAATGAAATAGGTCGCATTGTTGGTGTTAACGAACCAGCCCCGTCATCAAAAGCATGCTGGTCCCCGGCACCCATTCCAGGTACCTGTGGTCCGTCTGCACTAGCGCCCGATTCAACCCCCTTCTCAGGCCCAGGCCTGGGCCGCATGAGGTCGAGACGCCCCTCCAAAGGAAGGCTGATGTACTTTCCCTCGCCAGCTCCCTCATCAGTTGTGGCAGTGAAGGTTCTCGAAATGCCAGCAAATCCCTCAATGGCAATCCGCCGCAAATCTTCGAGACTCAACGCCGCAGCGGCGGGAACCACTGGCGCACGAGATGTTGTCGTGCTGCTTCCCTGATCCCATACTGCCTCGTAATGTGTTGGAGCATACGCAACTTGAGGGATGACGGGCTGAGAGCGATAGTGTTTGTCATACACGGCATACCAACGATCGATTAGTGAGCCATAGTCGTAAGCCTGCAAAGGCTGAGATGCAGCCTGCTGGGCTGTGGTTGAGCCGGGCGCGCGCCAAGGGATAGACGACCATGGTTTGTTGGCACCAATAAAATGAATGGCGGAAATTTGTGAGCCGAAGCGCTCATACGCTGGGGCATAACTGGGATTCAGATGTCAGATGAACAAGTGCCTATGGAAACGACATAACGGGATTCTTACGTGTACACGGCAGTGGGTGTCGTGTTGTAAGTAAAGCTGAGCCTGTTCCAGTTGCTTCCCCGCCATTCGTTGAGAAGACCTTGGTCGGCACCATCCCAGCTACCTTTGGTCTTTGAGAGGGCCATAAGCTCTGAAAACTTGTCCTCCCCAGGGGACAAGACCATGAAACCCGAGTTGAAAATGTCGGGCCAGCCCACATCGGGTACCGCCGAAAATTCATGAGGAAGTGTGAAAAGGTGAGAGAGTGGACGAATTGGAAGGACGTCGGCGTCAAGAAAAATTATTTTTGAAAATTGAGTGAGGCGAAAAATGTGAAGTTTCGTGAGGACCGTAGAAAGATCTAGGCGACCTGGGGGGAACAGGTATCAGAAGAAATATGCTTGAAGGGAGAGATTGAGTCGAAGAAAGCAGCGGGCAGCGAGCATCGAGCACGCGCAGGGCGACGACGACATACGCACGCAGCGATCAAAGTCAGATAGTCACGATGTGCTGCACTGCATATCATGCCAATTGGACGCATACGATAGATTCCGGGTACATCGTGTCCAATTTTAAAGACGTAGTATAAATATTGGCAGGGGAAGGTGATACGAGATGTGAGCCACATGAGGTGGTGATACTCACCTAAAAGTTGGAGACCGCGTTCGTTGTCCTCCTCGATGATCTCAACGCCGACGACGATATCGAAAGCTTTCCTCAAGAGCTTGATACTAGCGATGTCGACCGACTCTGGGGTGACCAGACAAACTGTCTGAAAGTCGACCTCCGGGGAAAGAGTCGGAGAAGGATGTATATCCTTGAGAGCGGCGGCGAGAGTCAAGGCGCCCGGAAGATACGAATCTGAAGTCAGGAGAGTAACAAAGGCATAAGGAGGGGCCATGGACCAAATGTCCACGCGAAAAGAAAGTGCGCTTCAGGACGCAGTGGGGATAAATAAAAGCGCTACCTGTAAGGTTTTTCAACTGGGCCTTGCTGGCTATCGAATCCTTTCTCACGCTTGGCCTCCGAGTCGTCCTTCGGTGGTCGGCCTTGATTCCTCCGACTCGCCTCCGAATGGCTATCCCCATTGCTCGCTATATTTGTTCTAATACATGCGAATTCAACCTTAGATATGCCAGACACGCTACCGCGAGATGCCGCCATCTCTGCACTAGAAGAACGCATACGTCGCCACATTAGCACCCCATCAGTTGATCCGATGTTTCTGCCCACGTTCGGGTACAATATCGTATCGCGTTCATCATCTACCGTATTACGTTTCACTGTTCCGAACACGCATTTATTTTGGGGAAGGAGTTGAGTCGCCGATATATGACGCTGATTAGAGTCCCTGTGACGTCATGTAGGAGAGCAATTGGGGATGAATGGATGCTGTCCAACTGTCCAAGACGCTCAACCCGGCCCGAGTTGACCCTTCTCTGCCCACCACGATGCCAGTCTGAGAGCACGCGTCGCCTTCTACGATGCTGCAGTGGCCCAGGGCTCTCTCTTCTTTGCCCAGATTACCCTTATCTTCAGTGGCACCAACACGGCGCCTTCCCAAAACTCGCCACGTATCCCATTCTGCATTTCCCCGCCCGTCTCCGTACTCTCGGCTTTCCTTCAGGAGACCTGTCTTTTGGCTTTTACCCGTCGTGGGAGGCATTTCAGTCTACTTCTACCCTACGCGACAGTCCGACTTATTACAATTCTTCTCATCCTCCACTCCGGTACCATGTTCTTCTCACGAGCCTCCGAACCACAACGAACCTTTGATATTATCTCCTTCCGAACTTCACCTCTCTCTCTCTGAGCGGATATGCACATTTTTCCTAGATCGCATATGGGAACCAATTCTTACTGCCCGTCGTTTCATTCACTTGTTCTTTCTCTTCGCTCCCGTCATCCTTTCGTCCCCCATGCTACTAGTGGGATCTTCTGAAGGGAGGTTGCAAGGTGACAGATGGGGTGCGGTTTGGTGGTACGACTATTTCGTAGCTCAGATGGACCGAGCGGGGCCCACTTTTATCAAGGTTCGCGATATCGCTCTTCTCTTTGGCATTCGCTCACTCGTCATTTATGGTCAGCTTGCTCAGTGGGCAGCCTCGCGCACAGATCTATTTCCCACTTTGTTGTGCGACCGCATGGGCAAGATGCATTCCCACAGACGACCGCATTCTCTTGCGTATACGAAGCGTGTCATAGAGCGCGTATTCCAGAGGCCGTTCGATGATGTCTTTGAAGAGTTTGACGAAACTCCCATAGGAAGCGGAGCGATTGCTCAAGTATGTTACACCTTCTCCTACGTCCTGTCGGACTTTATGAACTCAAGCATTTTTGAGGTGTACAGAGCCACAATGAAGCAGGACCTACTCCCACCCTCATATTTCGACCCGAAACGGGCTCAGAAGAAAGGCCCGGGAGCCCTCGCGCCTGTCATCCTTCCGGAATCCAAGCCATCAGTCCCTACTTCTGCCGTTGCGATCAAAGTCCTCCATCCCCGTGTGACCAAGGTGATAGAGCGTGACCTGACGATAATGTCTTTTTTTGCACACATCATCACGCTCTTCCCTGGAATGCAATGGGTTTCGCTCCCGGAGGAGGTCGAGGTGTTCGGGCGCATGATGTTCGAACAGCTCGATCTGAGAAAAGAGGCCGATAATCTGGTGAACTTCGAGAAGAACTTCATGACTAGAAAAGCACCTGTTACTTTCCCAAGACCACTACAAATCTGGTCCACCGCAGACCTCTTGGTAGAAGAATATCAAACAGCAATTCCTATGGAAATGTTTCTGAAGAATGGCGGTGGACCCTATGAAGATCAACTCGCGGAATCTGGGTTGGATGCTTTCCTAGTAGGTGACGTCTACTACTTCAGGATCGTGCTCATCGTGGATCAGAATATGTTGCTCTTGGACAACTTTGTTCACTCAGACCTTCATCCGGGGAACATCATGGTCAAGTTCTCTCGACCCACGACTTCACTCGTGCTCAAAACACTATGGTCCTCTCTCTTCAAAGACGATGTGAACAACGTAGTGAATGATGCAACGAATTTAGAGTCGAATGCCATCGTTTCGGATCTCAAATCACTGTCGTCTTCTCCGGACGCTTGGAGGGAAAGACTTCAAACGCTTTACGATGATGGCTACCTTCCAGAGCTTGTTTTTATAGATGCCGGCCTTGTCACGACATTGGATGCAAAGAACCGGCGAAACTTTCTCGAACTCTTTCGTGCCGTGGCCGAATTTGATGGATATCGGGCAGGCCAACTAATGGTTGAGCGCTGCCGTACGCCCCACCTGGTAATTGACAAGGAGACTTTTGCGCTGAGAATGCAGCACATTGTACTCAACGTCAAACGGAAAACATTTTCTCTCGGAAAAGTAAAGATTTCCGATATACTTACGGACGTATTAAAGGCCGTGAGGCAGCATCACGTCAAGATGGAGGGCGATTTCATCAACACCGTGATCTCGATGTTACTCTTAGAGGGGATTGGAAGGCAGTTAGATCCAAAGTTGGAACTATTTAGGAGCGCGCTACCTATTTTACGGCAGTTGGGGAGACAGATGACTACTCAAGAGCATCTGGCTAATTGGCCCGAGGGATATTTCACATCCTTGCTCAAGGTAAGCGTCATTAATAGTAAAATGCACCTATGTACTAATCGCTTACTTTCACGCAGCTATGGTTTGTACTGGAGGCTCGTGAATTTGCATCCGCTGCGCTGGTCGACGTAGATGACTTAATCCGCTACGACCTGTAGGCGACTCCTTCGCAGATGATGTGGGTCCGAGTCTAACACATTTTCCAGGCTCTCGCCATCGATATGATATGTCGCCGAATGCGCGTATTCAGAGGAGAAAGGGGTTAGGTCGTAATTGTAATGATCGCTCACATGATTTGGTTTTGTAAAGATTACAGTATCTTCGGCGTAGACTAAAATGCCATAGAGTCCCCCCGTCACCTTCTCGAAACGGCGCTCTTGAACAGGTGACGAGCAGATGACGTTACGATATCCTCCGGGCTGATAACAGAACATCCGTTCTATCACCTTTCGATCTTGACCTCTTATTGCCAATGGCCCGTTCGGCCATTCCACCGCACATACTCAAGCACTTGGGGCTTATCGAGCCAGGTGCTCGGTTTAGCGGCGAACTCCCGCGCGTCTTATCGTCGGGGAAGACGTATTATGCCAAGGCTGGCTCGCAGAGAGAGAGAGAACAATATGTGGGAGAAGCAGAGTCGCTCAAAGCGATGGCCTTAGCTGCCCCCGGTCTGGTGCCCTCTCTATTGGCATTCGGGTTCGTCGATGAGAATGGAGAGGAAGTTGACGACGGCGAGGGTAACCCGTTCTTCATCTCGGAGTATAAGAATTTGACCCCTTTGACGGAGCGCTCGGGGGCAATCTTGGGAAGGAGGTTGGCCAGGGAGATGCACAACTACACCAGCCCGAGTCGGGATGGACTCGCATACTACGGGTTCGAGGTGCCCACTTTCTGCGGCGCGACGCGGCTTCGTAATGGCTGGTACGAGACGTGGGAGCAGTGCTTCGACGTGCTCATAGGGGATCTGCTATCTACGTTGGAGACGAGACGCGGATACTCGGACCTGTGTGGGAAGGGACAGGAAGTAAGGCGGAGGCAAGTGTGCCATAATCTTTCGAGAGCGCGCGCTCTACAAACGAATTTCATTTCTTATTTATTTTCCTCTGCTATTAGAGTGATACCCGCCCTACTCGGTCCACTTCAAATCAAACCGGTGCTGTTACACGGCGACTTATGGGTACAGTACCATTCCGAATGCACGTTGGGTCTTCGTGTTGACTCTGATGCTACAGAGCGGAAACACCGGAACTGATGAGACCACCGGCGAGCCCGTTATATTCGATCCATCGTCTTTGTATGGGCACAACGAGGCAGAGTGGGTGTTTCAAGGGTATATGCGCCATTCATCACGATGTTGAAAGCCCCGTAGCCTTGCTATAGCACGCATGTTTGGAGGGATTCCAAGGTCGTTCTTTGAAGAGTACCACAAACATATGCCGAAAACGGAACCGGTGGACCAATACGAGCTACGGGGTGATCTGTACGAGCTGTTCCACTACTTGAACCACACGGTTTTGTTCGAGGTGAGTAAGGAATCTTGGTGTATGTGATCGATGCTGATTCTCGGGTGATGTACAGGGAGGATACGCGAGCAGTGCTCAACGGAAGATGGAGAAATTGCTGCGTATGGAAGGGTAATTTGTTGTGTACGTTCACTAACCGGCAGGGGATGAATACAAGATAACGACTGTGCTAATAAATTGTCTTGCTGCTTCACGTTGCGGTGACTACGCCAGAGTACGCTCGACCGGAAAGGAAATCAATGAAGTGGCAAGGTATGAATTTGTCGCAAACCGTCTACATGGGCGTCATGTATTATCCTCGTTTCTTCGTGAGGTTCCTTAGTGAAATCAAATCAGGAAACTAGAATAAAAAAACAACATCAATAGCTCTGCAGGAAGACGGTGGCAGAAGTAGTAGACGACAATAGCTATCTGTCCCTGTCACATGGCCAGTGTGCTGATAGAGCACTTTCGCGCGCTAGTTATTATTTCACGCCCAGCGGAGATTCTAGTAGCCACTCTGCTTGCTCTTAGCCAACGCAATCGTTGCTCAAATCATTTCCGCACCATGGTTCGACAAGGCCACCATCATCAACTGCTCGAAGCATGCCCGTGGACGAGGTGGATACCGCCGTGATAATACTGGCCATCCTCCGGTCTAATACGCGACTGTCGCTGCCTTCCCTGGATGCGACCCACAGACCCGCGTGTTTTATGGTCCGAAATTTACCCTCCTTATCTGTAGGGAAGAATCTGTTCGTGCCCAAGGTAGACTCCACTCTCCCAGGAGGAGGGGTGGTCCTCCTCTAGATTCACGACGAGCCGAGCGGTGTCTGGGGCATCAAAGAAGCTACGTTTCCGAGTCAGTGCCACGAGTTCGCCCAGGATGAAAGATCCGTACCACGCATCCACCTTTCGATCAAGCATCTATCTATTTGTGAACACGCTCGCTGATGGCGATGCCTGGTGGACGTGCTTGGTGGGCCCACAGCAGCAACAGGCCAGGACAGCAATCCCCTCGACTCAATTCTAATTCCAGGTAAGCCACGTCTGTTCGATCCCGATTGTATGAAGGTCTGACACCAAACCAATGGCCATCCCTCGCGCTTCGCGTTCCTCCCCCGGGGGCCTTGGTTGCACGCTCACTATCTCAAGGCGTGGCCTTCGATCGCTCCCTTGCGCGACTCGGACACGACAAGCGCTATATGATCGATTCGTCTCCTCGTACTCGACCCTCGCCTGCGCACGCCCGAAGTCTCTCTTCGATGAGTTTTGCTCTACTATGCTGGTCTTCGGCAATGAGTCTCCCTCGGCATACTTGTTCTAACCTCATACCCCTTTTTCTCACATCTTATCCCCGTACGTGCTGTTCCAGTCGCCCTGGCGGTGAGCAAAACAGGTGATGGCCACGGGCCAAGTACCCGTCGACATGAACGATATATTAGTAGATATGATCGTCACTCCTGATGAGACGGTCGCTACCGATGGCGATGCGAGTGGATAATAGCAGTAACAGTGGAGTAAACTAACGTACCAGGTGCGTGGTAGAGATTGACACGGAACGACTACATCATGTTCGGGGAATATATGCGCATGTCTTCTCCCAGATTCAAGATTGCCCTACGTGGCAACGTGCGACTCATTCGTAGAACTTCGAGCGCATGGCTTTCCGTCGCCCGCTCGTGCGTTTCCCACGCGACGAAGAATTGGCGATAATCCAGGTATTCTGCCGCGCGCTCCTCCGGCATGTCGATAGCAGCTAGCTCTGGTGGGAGCATATCGAGGAGCAAACGCGCCACGTTGACCTTTCCGCGAATTTGGAAGATGACCACGCGGGTAAGCAATCGCAAATGCCACCAGAAAAACGCAGCGAGTAGGCATCTCAGGGTGATGACGTTCGTCTGTTCCAGCGCCGTGTTTAATTGTGCATGTCAGCCTCGACGACCGTCCATTCGATCGACATGACGAGCAGCATCTCCGCCTCGTCCGCGGGTTCAAGCGCGGTCTTGGCCAAGTCTGGTAGCAGCCCCTAGACAGACGAAGGAAGGCTGTCGAGTACGCGCTCAATAGTGCGCTCCCACCGCAACGACCACCACGCGCGAGTGAGGTCAGAAAGAGCGCACAGCGCTCGACGGCATGGTCGGCGAGCGCACCAGCGTACATGGCAATGAGGAAACGCTGGCCTGCGCATGTCAATAATCCCGTCAGGGGTAAGTAAAATAAAGAATAAGGATAGGGGCGAACATTTGCAGATAGAAACACAAGTGGGCGAAAAAACCTGTCATGGTTGGGTACATAGCCTGGGTGGTATTGTCAACAAAGACAGCATATGAGCAATCAACAGGTAACAATTCGGGGTCATACGCCCCATCTCAGAGCCTAGACGCAAAGTCATCCAATAGCGGGTCGGTGCAGTCCATGATAATGTGCAGTTGCGATATGTGGAAAAGATCGTCAGCGCGTCAGTACTAAACACGATATATACGTTCAACAGCCCAGCCAGTCCGGCGGCTTGAAGGGTGACGAGATCCCGGTCATAGACCCTTCAACTTGCTGTTCCAACTTGGCTGGGGCGCAATGCCTGTCAAACTGGCTGATAAAATTGATTGATATAGTACTGTACAAGTCTTGGGTTGACCCTAAATAGTCGAGGCACGTAGTAATTACACGACAAAACTATTCTGTTAAATGTGAGGAAGGCCCTCATATCGGATTGTGGGATTGTCCCGTGAATCCCTCGTTAATACTTGTTCCCAACTTACGAGAGATCAGCGAGTAATAAGTTGTGAGTATTACAAACTTACGTTCGTCTCTGGGCTTCGTTGAACACCTCAACTTGGTCGTGCTCGTCTAACCGGGCCATATCCTGCTCCTGCAGTATGGTCGCCCCGGCCATGCATGCGAACATGACCATATAGCATCTTCGAAATGTATATCAGTAATCATAGGTGGAAGAGAAATGGGACCTAACGCACTTCTCCGGAGTGGGGCACTCCGTTTCCGCTGCCCTGTCCACGGCAGCGAAGAAGTTAGTTCGAGCGACTTCATCACTCGCACTTGGTCGATAATATTCACTCAATGTTCGCCATTTATTGTCGGCATCTTCGCGAAGACTTCTCGGCCAACCACGCACACGCTGTGCGCAGGTGTCGAAAATAAAGATGTATTTTGATAGTCTCGAGATGAGCAATTCATGGGGATTGATTTCAGACGCCATTAAATTCAAAGGCTAAGAGCGGGAAAATGGAGGTAAAGGTAGAAAACGTTGATGTCACAACAGGGGCCAGGGGACATGATTATATACACTCCTGTTGTTAGATTATGTGAGCATCCTGGGCCCGCAGTTTCTCAGATCCGTGCCATGATGATGATCCAAGCCACGCACAACAGAACAGATGACGACAAATAAGAAAATAATGTTGATGACGCTGACGCACTATGAACCACCGATGCACTTTTGGTGAATACTAATGAACCGACTCGGATGAATGCCACATTAATCGGAGACCCAACAATGCTGATGTATGGGAAACCATTGCAACACCATCACCCCAGTGAAGGATCCGCAGCTCGCGCTCCCTCGTTTTCAGGTACTACATCCAATCAAGAACTGACCGGTACTGACCCACTGACACCTATACTAGGTCAAAGTGCTGGGCCCATCACCACAAGTCTGCGACTCAAGATTATACTTTATGCTGATAGTGAAAACTAGTTTGTACACGCTTGTGCCCTTTCCCTCTTTCCTTCCTCTTCCTGGGAACTTAGTAGTACTCGTCTGCCCGTAAATAGATCCATGTCCCAAGAAATAAAAGGGCTCCGCGTCCTCGATGGGCGATTTCTGGAAGTAATATGCCCATGTTACCCCTTCTCTGATTCCCTTTTGTGCGAGTGCTACGCTGTCTCCTGTGTCGATCCTTATTTTCCTCTTGTTCTTTTCACTTCTCACTTCATTACTTCGGCCTCTGGAAAGTGGATCGGCGCTGCGCGACCTGATCCAACTTGTTCTGTTCACGACAACTCATTATCTTCGCTGGTACTACACGGCCGAGTGGACTCTTCAGCCCACGCCCGCGCTGGGTCCCCTTTGGATCTACACTACAGTAACTCAGCAATAACAGCTCACAATTTTTTGCCATCTACCTGCACTTACTTCTGCCTGATCTGTGACTGTCGTTGCTGTTGGTATTGCCGTCTGACTGATGAGGTTTTGGAGCTGTCAGATGGGACTAGTTGGGCAGTCGACTATGCCCGCGCTCGTCTGGACTCGAATGGCATCGTGTTTCGCCTTCCAAGGCGGTTTCCTTTTATGTCTGCAAGTGCTATTGCCTCGAAGGCGGTCGGGGCGTTCTTCAGTTGTATCTTTCACAGTGGCCAGGTGCGCTTAGTCGCGCCCTCTCTTGATGGTGGCAGCGGCTCGAGCCCATGTCCGTGTTTGTCCTCTCTCGCGCACTCTCGCGGCCCTAGGACGCATTCGCCTTCCCACCCAGTGGGTCCAATTTGCAATGGCAGTGCCCCAAGCACGCGCTCGCTGCCACTGCTGCAGGCAGCCCACGCCAACTTCGCAGTTTTTTCTCAAGGGATTTTTGCTTTGCGATAAGGGAACGCAGTACGGAAAGGTGATTCTCTTTGGCTCACGACGCTTGTATTTCCAATGGGAGTGGATCCCATTCAGAAAAGTAGTACAATCAATAGAAGTCAGATTTTGGATGATATCAAAAATCTGAATGATTTCTCTCCGTTCTGTGTGATTCCGTGTTTTCGGAGGAAGTTCGACTTATACAAATCACACGGAACCAACCATTCGACATCGTTTCTTGTCAATCTAACTGATTCTGCAGTTTTCCGACTGGACTCAACGCCTTCTCCAAAATAAATGCGCATTCGAACGGTGAAACATAATATGGTACGATGATGAATATGACACGACATTATGCCTGAAAGTGTGTTCATTTGGGCAGAAACCCTGGATCAACTGACGTGGTGATGACGTGGTGACGTATACGCTCTTCAGTACGCTGAGTCGCCAATAAGTGCCAATAACGCTAATTGGAGAGTCTCTGTGATGCCCATTTAGGAAAAATGAATCGACGCTGTTCAAGGCGCTCAACCCGGCCCGAGCTGACCCTTTGTAGCGATGCCAGTCTTCGGAGTCTACGACGCTGCAGTGGCCCAGCTCTCTTCTTTGCGCAGACTACCCTTATCTTCAGCGACACCAACTTGAACACGGTGCCTTCCCCAAACAACCCTTTCTACATTTCCCGTACTCTCGGCTTTCCTTCAGGAGCCAGTCTTTTGGCTTTTACCCATCGTGGAGGCATTTGAATCTATTTATACCCTTCATCTTATTGCAATTATTCTCACAAGCCTCTAAACCACAACGAACCTTTGATATTATCTCCTTCTGAGCTTCACCTCTCTCTCTGAGCGGATATGTTCATTTTTTCTAGATCACATATTGGAACCAATTCTTACTGCCTGTCGTTCCATTCATTTGTTCCTTCTCTTCGCTTCCGTCATCCTTTCGTCTCCTATGCTGCTAGTGGGATCTTGTGAAGGGAGGTTGCAAGGTGATAGATGGGGTACGGTTTGAATTTGTTATGTACGTTTACCAAATGGTGGGGGATGAATACAAGATGATGGCTAGGCTGATAAACGGTCTTGCTACTTCACGTTGGGTGACTACGCCAGAGCAGGCTCAACCGTAAACTTGAAGAAAGTCTATGAATTGGAAAGGTACGAATTTATCGCAAACCATCTAGATGGGGATCATATATTATCCTCGTTTCTTCGTGATTCTTCATCACGATGAAAGAAAATGAGGAAATGAGAATAAAAACAACACGACAGCTCTGTGGCCTGCGGGAAGAAGCCGTTGATGACTGTCAGCAAAAGGGTACCCCTGTCCCTGTCACACGCCACTGTCGTTGAACTTGAACTGCCAGTGTACCTGCGATGATAGAGCGCTAGTCAGAAGTACGCGATGAGAGGGCTCTCGCGTATGGGTGACACTTTAATTCAAGGGAACACCGATTATCCGGGACACTCCATAATCGCAACAAGGCATGAGCTTGAATTTCATAACGCACCACCTTGCCCCTGGCATGAGGGTATCATACGTGACAGTGTGTAACCACGTTTCTAGGACCACCCATCAAAGACTGTACAAAAAAGGAAAAGACAATCGAGACGCCCCCCTTGGACACGGAGATCCCCAATAGCTATATACGGCACAATGACAAGTGGGCATGCCACGGTCATTCCTCTAATCTGTATATCTTATGGCCAGTACAGGATAGCGCATATTTAAGGCCTGACCTGATAAAAGAGCACGTTTGTAACATCGTTTCAGGTCGCGTTTCAACGTCTCGACTTCGATCTCTTTCACCAATGGTCAGTTCAGCCATCCCGCCACACATTCTCAAGAAGCTGGCTCGCATCGAGCCAGGTGCCCAGTTTAGCGGCGTGCTCCCGCAGGTCTTCTCTTCGTCAGGACGAGTGTATTACGCAAAAACCGGCTCTCCAAACGACAGAGGACCCTACACGACAGAAGCAGAGTCGCTCAAAGCGCTAAGTTTCGCTGCTCCCGGACTGGTACCCACTATACTGGCCTTCGGATTCGTCGATGAAGGCGGAAGGGAAACCGACTACGGCAAGGGCAGCCCGTTCTTCATCACGGAGTACAAGAACATGACAGCTTTGACGGAACACTCGGGTGCCATCCTTGGGAGAAGATTGGCGACGGAGGTGCACCAATACACGAGTCGAAAGGGATTCGGGTCCGAGGTCACACCTTATTACGGTGGTGCAACGCGGCTTCGCAACGGTTGGTACCCGACATGGGAGCAGTATGTCGACGCGCTTGTTGGGGATCTGCTATCTACATTGGAGGCAAGAGGCGGGTTCTCAAATCTGTGCCGAAAGGGGAAGGATATTAGAGCGAGGTAGGCCTCTGAGTTTCCCTCTGAAAACGTGACTCACCTCGTCCAGGGTTATTCCAGCTCTCCTTCGTCCACTACGGATAAAGCCTGTATTATTGCACGGCGGATTATGGGTGCGTCGGCTAGCATGCATGGCGGTTTCATGCTGATGATGGTACAGAGCGGAAACGCTGGAACTGATATGGCCACTGGCGAGCCCGTCATGTTTGACGCGTCGTGCGTCTATGGGCACAACGAAGCAGAGTGAGTGTCGTAAAAGCACCCCTTGGGTTATCATGTGGCTGAGATTCCATAGCCTTGCCACACCTCGCTTGTTCGATGGAATGCCTGATTCATTTTTCGAGGCGTACCATGACCACATGCCGAAAACGGAGCCGGTAGGGCAATACGAGCTACGGCGAGATCTGTACGAGTTGTTCCATTATCTGAATCATACTGTGCTGTTCGGGGTAAGTTCATGCTTATTGGTGAAAATCAGTTAGCTTACACCATGCAGGATCGATATGCCAGTTGTGCCCAGCGGAAGATGGAGAGGCTGTTACTTGCGTTTGCCTGAGTGTTTGTTGTAAATTTGACTATTTCGTTCGTTCGTGTACATTACTTTACTTGGAAAAGGCACGGTGTAAACATAACCAAATAGAGAGCGGGATCATTTGGCAGTTGACAGAGTCAGCACAAACACTCGGAGCTTTGAGCTTGCTCAGCAGCCAACAGCCAGCCTTTTTGCTACGTCTTTCGTAGTGCTCGGCTGCTTTCGCCACGAGTTCAACACAAAGGGAGAAGAATCGCACAAGCCGCAGTCCAGGCCCTTTTTTAATTGTTGTTGGGATCTTGTCTTACTATGAGTGCGGGTACGCGCCGTGTTTGAATCCATAAACTTGACGTGCTTCACGTCTTTTTGTCGTAGCCGCTTCCCCTGATGCAGAGCCCATATCCTACGAGGATCCGGTTTACGATGCTATGCCGGACGACGATGAGGACAGCGAAGACATCACGCAGGAAGACTGCTGGACTGTCATCTCCAGCTTCTTCATGGAGAAGGGCTTGGTCCGACAGCAGCTCGACTCATTCGACGAGTTTGTGCAAAATAGTATGCAGGAGTTGGTCGAGGAGAACTCGGACCTCGTCCTGGATCAGGCCGACCAACATACGGGCCACGATTCGGACGTGACGCGTCGCTACGAGCTGCATTTCGGCCAAATCTACCTCTCTCGACCCACAATTACAGAAATGGATGGTTCGGTGGTGCCCGTTTTCCCGCAGGAGGCGCGTCTTCGCAATTTGACGTACTCGGCCCCCATATACTTGGAGGTTTTCCGGAAGTTCTCTATCGGGCGTGAGGACCCCGACGGTCAGCCCGGAGATATGACTTGGGAGACGGAGTTGGAGGATAGGGGACCGCTGGAGAATAACAAGGTGTGGATAGGGAAGGTGCGTGACACGGCCTGAGTGTGAGAATGTCGTCACCTAACTTCAAAGTAGCTCCCCATAATGCTTCGTTCGTCATTCTGCATTCTGTCAGATCTGGGGGAGAGGGAACTTTACGATTTGAACGAATGTCCATATGACTCTGGAGGCTATTTCATCATCAATGGCTCCGAAAAGGTCCTTATCGCGCAAGAGCGCATGGCCACAAATCATGTATATGTCTTCGCCAAAGCGCAGCCCTCTCCTATAAATTTCCTTGCGGAGATCCGCTCGGCGGTCGAGAAAGGAGGGAAGACCATCAGCCAATTCCAGGTCAAAATGTTCCATCGGAACCAAGAAAAGACGGTGGGTTCGAATCTTTAAATTAGCCTGCAAATGCTCAATCTCCGACAGGCTGGAAACGTCATGAAAGCAACCATCCCATATATCAAAGTCGACATTCCCATCTGGGTCGTCTTCCGAGCCCTGGGTGTCATGTCAGACCGCGACATTCTCGAACACATATGTTACGATATGCAGGACATGCAAATGTTGGAAATGCTCAAACCCTGTATCGATGATGGCTTTGTGATCCAGGATCGTGACGTATGTCATTCAACGAATTTTACCATCGCGTACGGCTAATGCGCACTTCAGATTGCGCTGGATTTCATCGGAAATCGAGGCACAACAACAGGTCTCTCAAGGGAGCGTCGTATTCGGTACGCGCAGGAGATCCTCCAAAAGGAGATGCTTCCGCATGTATCGATGTCTGAAGGCTCCGAGTCAAAGAAGGCCTACTTCTTTGGCTACATGATCCACAGACTCCTCCTTGCAGCTATGGAACGGAGAGAGCTGGATGACCGTGACCACTTTGGAAAGAAGCGGTTGGACCTTGCCGGGCCTTTGTTGGCGAACCTATTCAGGATGCTGTTCAGAAAATTGACGCGTGACGTCTATCGTCATCTGCAAAAAGTGGGTGGGAATGCGCCTTAACTCCCATAAACATACTCACCGAGATATCCCAGTGCGTGGAGACGCACAAGGACTTCAATTTAAACTTGGCAATAAAACACAACACTATCACTAATGGCCTCAAGTATTCTCTCGCTACCGGAAATTGGGGAGACCAAAAGAAGGCGATGTCCGCAAAGGCTGGCGTGTCCCAAGTACTCAACCGGTATACCTACGCATCTACATTGTCTCACCTGCGCCGGTGCAATACGCCGCTCGGTCGCGAGGGAAAGATTGCAAAGCCACGTCAGCTTCACAACACTCATTGGGGTATGGTTTGCCCTGCAGAAACGCCCGAAGGCCAAGCCTGCGGTTTGGTGAAGAACCTAGCTCTAATGGCGACAATATCTGTCGGGTCGATGTCGGGTCCCATTATCGACTTCCTCGAAGAGTGGGGTCTGGAATCTCTGGAAGAGAATGCCCATTCATCGACCCTCACAACAAAGGTGTTCGTCAACGGTGTCTGGATGGGTGTCCATCGTGATCCAACCAATCTCATCGAGACTCTGAAGAAGCTCCGCCGCAAGGACGATGTCCATCCGGAGGTCTCCATCGTACGCGACATTCGTGAAAGAGAGCTTCGGTTGTATACGGATCCGGGGCGTGTTTGCCGGCCTTTGTTCATTGTCGAGGACCAGCAACTAGTCTTGCAGAAGAAGCACGTGAGGTGGCTCACTCAAGGTACTACGGACGAGGGTGAAGACTTCAAGTGGCAGCACCTGGCCAAATCGGGCGTCATCGAGCTGCTGGATGCCGAAGAAGAAGAAACCGTAATGATTTGCATGATGCCAGAAGAACTGGAGACAGCACGGCTCCATGGGCGGGGGATGATAATTTCCAAACCAAACGCCGCCGATTTCGACCCAGCGGCTCGACTAAAGCCTTCCTTGGAAAACAGTGCACCTCATATATGGACACACTGCGAGATTCACCCTAGTATGATATTGGGTATTTGCGCCAGTATCATTCCCTTCCCTGATCATAACCAGGCATGTTCCGTCACCTTGATTCCCTTGGGTTAGTGCTAACATGAAACTAGTCCCCTCGAAATACGTACCAATCAGCTATGGGCAAACAGGCCATGGGTATCTATCTGACCAACTTCCTCGTCCGTATGGATACCATGGCGAACATTCTTTATTATCCTCAAAAGCCTCTCGCAACTACAAGATCCATGGAATATTTGAAATTCCGTGAACTGCCCGCAGGTCAGAACGCAATTGTGGCTATTCTGTGCTACAGTGGTTATAATCAGGAAGATTCGGTCATCATGAACCAGAGCTCTATCGACCGAGGCCTATTCCGTTCCATCTATTACCGCAGCTACATGGACCTGGAAAAGCGCAGCGGGGTCACCCCTCTGGAGGAATTCGAAAAGCCGACACGTGAAACGACGCTCCGTATGAAACACGGAACATACGACAAGCTCGAGGACGATGGCCTAGTTGCGCCTGGAACTGGTGTTGCTGGCGAGGATATAATCATCGGGAAGACTGCACCCCTGCCTCCAGACAATGAGGAGCTTGGGCAGCGAACTCGCACACACAGCCGACGGGACGTATCTACACCGCTGAAGAGCACGGAAAATGGTATTGTCGACCAGGTTCTCATTACAACCAACGCCGAAGGGCAGAAATTCGTCAAGATCCGTGTCCGGTCATCTCGTATCCCTCAAATCGGGGACAAGTTCGCTTCCCGACATGGTCAGAAGGGTACGATCGGTATCACCTACCGCCAGGAGGACATGCCCTTCACTTGCGAAGGCATTACTCCCGATCTTATCATCAATCCACACGCCATTCCTTCTCGTATGACAATTGGTCACTTGGTTGAGTGTTTGCTATCGAAGGTGGCCACCCTCATCGGGAATGAAGGAGACGCGACACCATTTACGGACCTCACGGTTGAGTCTGTATCGACGTTCCTCAGGCAGCAAGGCTATCAATCGCGCGGGCTCGAAGTCATGTATCATGGGCATACCGGGAAAAAGCTGCAGGCACAGATTTATCTTGGTCCCACGTATTATCAACGCCTGAAGCACATGGTGGAAGACAAGATCCACTCTCGAGCGCGTGGACCAGTGCAAATTTTGACGCGGCAGCCGGTGGAGGGTCGTAGTCGCGATGGTGGTCTTCGGTTCGGTGAAATGGAACGCGATTGTATGATCTCTCACGGTGTGGCCGCGTTCCTCAAAGAACGCCTTTTCGACGCAAGCGACGCTTACAGATTGCACGTTTGTGATATGTGAGTCTCGACCTTTTTTGATGTTCCGGCCGTGACCCTATAAACATTTTTTTTTCAGATGCGGCCTGACAGCGATTGCGAACCTGGTTTGTTTTCGGTTTGTGATTCGTTCCTTTCTGAGCTAACTATCTTTTTCCTTTGCATAGAAAAAGCAAAGCTTCGAGGTGAGGAATCCCTACGTGAAATTCTGGCCCCAAACTCACATCATGTTACCAGTGTCGTGCTTGCAAAACCAAGACGTCATGTTCGCAGGTGTTCATTCCCTACGCTGCCAAGCTCTTGTTCCAGGTATGCACACTGTTTATAAAATAGGCTCTCTTCGCTAAACACCGGTAATACTGTACTAGGAACTTCAAAGTATGAACATCGCCGCCCGCCTGTATACCACCTCGACGGGCCGTATTCGAGACTGATTTTAGGGTTGCCTTTGCTTTTCGTACATCCTGCTAGACAACATTGCATATGTATTTTACTCACAATTATAGTTGTCCTTGTAACGAGCGAAATGCTACCTAGTCTAATCGTCTCGATTTCTTGACCTTGGTCCACCGTTGAGGAAGCCGACGCGTTCGTCGGCATGGTCGCCGTCCTCGGCCGTAGGTTCCGTAGACGCACGCCGTGATTTGTGCGCATCGTCATCGTCGCTCAAATCATGGGCATCCTCGTCCCCTATCTCGAAGACGACGGCATCTTCGTTCACGGATGCTGTGCCACGCCCTCCAACCAGCGTCGCCTCATCATCGTCGCGACGGCGCGCGTCAATCCGACGCTCAATCGCATCGAGGTCGTAATCCTCGGCATCCTCTTCATCTTGGGCCAATTCGTCGGACATCAACAGCGTGGATATCCAAGCTAATAATCAGGACCAGAAATCTAGATATAGAAGTGAAGAACTTATCTGCTGTTGTTGGCCGATGGCCGCCATAAGTAGGCGATGCCCCCGAACGCGAAAAAGTAGAGCAAGGATAGCCAACCATCGAGGAGCCACCAGCGAACCTTCCAACTGTTTGCAGCATAGTCTGGATACGGGAGTATACAGTTAAGTCGAAAGGTGAATCACAGTTCAGAACATAGACCCCGAACCTTCTGCGAGACGGCCGCTGAACGTCAACGTTGACACAACGAAAAAGATCGATACCACGAAAACGACGAAGAGCAGGATGTACTGTAATCTTTGGAACATCCGGAGCTTATAGTGTTGCTTTCGCGCCTTGAGTTGGGAGATAGTCGCTGTTTGGATTCGTCAACACGTGAATAGAAAACCCAGGCAGGGGCCTACCATTGAGAGACCATAGGATCCACATGAGGAACGCGCTCAAGGTGAATGCGAGTGGCACTACAAAGAGGAGCAGCACCAAAGCAGAAGTCGACTCGATCTCGAGTTCCACAATGCCTACGGCATACAGAACTAAAGAAAGAAACAATTCAGTTGAAACCCCACCCGCTTGGAATGGGAAATTATCACCTCCAAAAACGAAATGGGCACCAGATAGAAGTTGGGCTTTGCGCATAGTTGGACCAAGGTTATCGCGAACGACACTCAGCCCGAGAGACACGACCAACAGCATGAAGAAGGAAAGTGAGTTCCTGCCGGCGTCAAGAATTGCGACGACAAAGAGGAAGACAGTTGATGCCGTCCCCTTCCCATGTGCATTGAGGTATCGATAGTAAGCTTGTAGAAGGTTCTATCAGTACGACGACTTTTAAGAATACGAGAAGGCTCACCCAAGTTGGCCACCATCTCAACGATGAGGAAGCCAATGAGACAGGAGAGATAGTACTAGATGGCGTTAGTCTAGAGACTTTGGCATTCTATCCAGACCATTACCTGTATTGGGAGGATTTCGGTAACATGCTTGTAGCATAGCCATCCCCAAGCAGCTGCCACCGCAGTGTAGAAGAGGAACATGACAAAGTAAAACTACAGGGTTTGGTCATGCAGCGCGACGCAAGAACGCAATAGCCACATACGTTGACCTTTGGATAATCGGTCGCTGGGAGTTGTCCATCAAAGACGTTACGAAACAGAACAGTGCCTCGATACGATGGGTGGATATCCGAGGATTGCCGGCTCTGTAAGGCAGATGGCGACGAGTCCTGCAATACCGTGACGGGAACGACAGCTGGGGACGGCATCGTCAATCCTGTGGCTTTATAGATGGAGTGCTGACATACCAACGCAGTAGTATCCTGTTTTACGGACGAGATATTGAATCGGTTCATGATAAATGAGGGTTTCGGAGGGACTAGGGTTGGGGTTGGCAGCAGCTTGACGCGTTTGAAGACTCGTTGAATGACCTGAGCCACTTTCGCCCCCGGGGAATGCGACCCTTGCAGACCAAAACGTGGTGTTCTCGATTGACTTTCCGGTTGGCAGGTCGAGAATAAAGCGACCGAGGTTGGATGCACCGCAGAAACCACCTCGTACAGCATCGGAAGTACATACATACGTCTTCTGCTAACAAGGCAGATAAGCGCGTCGCGGGATACTTTGTTCAGCACAATGCTTACAGGCAAGTCATCTGTCTCGGATGTCACTTTTCCAAGATATTGGTAGTCCTTCCACTCGTATATGACCATTGCCAGGTGTCCTTGTGACGTACTCTCAAAGCTGACTAGCGCGGATTTAATATCGCCGAGAGGTTCGTGATGGTACGCATACCATTTATGAATGTATTTTGACCACTCCACATTCCGGAGCAGATTTGTCTCGAGTAGTCTGTGTCGAGAACTGGGACCTCATAGCTGGCTGCCGACGAGGCGGACAGCAGTAAAGAGGCGGCCCAGAGAAGCAGCTTGAGGCTGCGCGTCATGAGATGAGAGAGCGGGGGAATAGTAACAGACCTAGACGGGCCGGCGTAGCGATGACGAGCTTTACCCACCTTCCAAATTCGGGACGACCTCGTCAACTGCGCTGTGCACCCGCAGCTGAGCCACTCAAACCTAATCAACATGCTCGGAGACGACCCCGAGGATGTCTTCGATAGTGTCACCTGGGAGTCTCCCGCAGACCATGGATACACAAATGCCGATGTTTCCATTCCCACTCGTCCCGGTTTCAAACAGAGCATCGAGGAGGGAGAGGAGAATCGCGGCCCACACGACCCGAAGTGGTACGGGTATCTCATTACACAGGTTAAGGATCCCGTCAAGGAATTGGCCGAGACAAAAGACGCGTATGTCTCATACTTGGTCACAGCAAAGGTGAGCTCCCACACATATACTGCCTCCTGCCTTCCATTCTCATCATTCGCTCAGACAAACTTGTCCATCTTCTCTACCCCGAACCCCTCATCCCGGAGACGCTTTCAAGACTTTGTCTTCCTTAGAAATAATCTTGTAAAGGACTTTCCGGCATGCGTTGTTCCACCACTACCTGACAAACACCGGTTGGGTGAGTTGTGTTTGCCATCAAAAGAAACCCATTGTCGTCTGAGTCCATCTCCTAGAATACATAACAGGTGACAGATTTAGTCCGGAGTTTATGGAACGCCGTAGGCAAGAGTGAGTCACTGTGGATCGTATACGCATACAAGACTGATTCTGGGTAACAGCCTCCACCGTTTCTTACAACGCATAGCGAGGCACCCTATCCTCCAGCGCAGCACCCTTGTCCGAGCATTTTTTGAGTCGACGGAATGGGTACGCCCATGAATTTCTGCAAAAAGGTCGTATGTTTATTATCCTCCAGCACGTCATAATGCACCAGCATGTTGCGCATCCACCTGGACCAGAGCAGTCGCAGGGTGTCATCGATAACCTGTCTGACACCCTTCTCAATGCGTTTGCGCGCGTTCGCAAGCCTGATGAACGCTTCCTTGTTATGCGAGAGAATGTTGACAAATTTGAGGAAAGCCTCTCAACGTCCGAACGGCTTTGGAGCCGAGTTCGCAGTCGTACGACCGGTGAGTCTTGTCCCTAATTACCTGCGAATGCTAGATCTAAGGCTAAACGAGCGCGAACGCCTGATGGATTTGGTGAAGATCTAACCGGGGACTACCACGATCTGGCTGTCGCTGTCCAAGGACTGGGCTTCCTAGAGTCAGGTATCACTGATC
>QFEY01000953.1:16619-28637 GCA_003316435.1 Russula virescens | reverse complement strand
AAGATCGGCGGCTCAGCGGTTCGACTGCTCACATAGTCACAATTTCCGCTTGAAGCCTCTTGAAATAAACGAGCTGGTTCACGGCAACTGGTCTGCGACGACAATTGACAACGTGTCTGGGATTTTGGCTTCTTGACGGCCCGGACCAACTGAATCGCATTCGATTTGAGGCTTCAGCGCTTTCAGCCCTGGGCACTCAACTGCAACCGAGACATCAATACGTGGGTTCAGTGTGACCGCTCTGTTGAGATCGCGCGTGGTGCAACATGCTCACCCATAAACTAACTACCACCACATCATACAAGTATCACCGATCCTAGTCAATAGAACATTAAACGGGGATTGTGCTTGGAGGGACTCCGAGAACTCAAGGAAGGGAAATAAATCGTATCTGGAGGTCTCATTGCCATATTTTCACCAGCTCGGCGGGCCAAACTTTCCGTCTTCTGGAACAATCCTAAGTGACCCTCTGATAAACTACGCTGACCTGATATGAATTATGTTGATCCACTATTATTCGTTTTCAAGCAGGGACAGGCCTAGGATATCTAATATGTGCGTACGTATACAATTAAGCGCGTCTCGAAAGTCAACAAAATTAAGTGAGAGGAGGGACTTCGCTTCAATCCCTTTGCTCCTCTGAATATGAAAATAGTGCAAGTATAATGGGGAAAGGGTGCATGCACGCTGGTACCCTCAGATATATTCTTTGTTGTTTCCCCCTACCACACGTGAATTCAGCGGGATCATTTTCGTAGAACGTAAGGGAAACTCGCACCACCTAATCGAGTTGGCAACTCTCATTTGTACAGTACTTGGGTTACCAACGGCGTTGAGGTCTCTGGTGTAATGACGCAGATATCATTCACCGTATTGCATATACTCTAACAGCGTTTGAATAAGTTCTTCCTCTCCTCTTGCCCACGCGACTTGCAATGGTGTCTCTCCATCGTTATTCACGGCCTGGACGGTTGCGCCCTGCTCCAGCAGTAGTTGTATGACCACGACGCCGGAACCAGCAGGAACCAACGATCTGGCCTGCGTGGATGACTCGGTTACCGCGAAATGTAACGGTGTCATATTATTGTCATCCCGTGCGTCCGCTTCCGCGCCAAAGTTTAGCAATAATGCCACTATATCGGAAAGATGATGTTGGGATGCCGAGTGTAGTGGCGTCTGACCGTTTTGGTTCGACAGATGGACAATTGCGCCGTGTTCCAGAAGCAGCTGGGCAATGTCATTAGCGCTCCAAGATGGTTCTTCTGACACCAAGAGTAGTGGAGTCATCCCGTCATTATCCTGTGCGTCCACATCTGCGCCGAACTCTAGTAGTAGTGAGACATAAGTGAGGCAATCAAATTCCACTGCTAAATGTAGTGGCGTCTTGCCATTCATATTCCCC
The DNA here is from genome assembly GCA_003316435.1 of Russula virescens. Classification (NCBI taxonomy): domain Eukaryota; kingdom Fungi; phylum Basidiomycota; class Agaricomycetes; order Russulales; family Russulaceae; genus Russula; species Russula virescens. Next base: position 27,235 of record QFEY01000953.1, on the reverse strand, counting down.
GCATTGACACTTGCGCCGTGCTCCAGTAATAACCGGACAGCCGTTTGGAAGTCTGAAGATCCTTCTCCTTGAGCCGCCGAATGCAGTGGTGTCATGCCATTATTATCCTGAGCGTCAAATTCAGCACCGAAATTGAGTAATAATTCCACAATTCTGGGGCGTTCATGGCGCAATGCCAGGTGTAGTGCCGTCTCGCCGATGTTATTCCGCGCGTGGACACTTGCACCATGCTCCAGTAGCGGCTGTGCAATTGCATCATCGAAGTTTGCGCCCCAGGACGGTCCTTGTGATGCTAAAAGTAGTGGTGTCATGCCATCGTTATCCTGTGCATCCACATCCGCGTTGAGCTGCAATAATAATGGCACGATACTGAGATGACGATGTTGCGACGCGAGATGTAGTGCAGTCTGGCCATTCATGTCCCGAGCGTCGACGCGGATGTTGATAGCCCTATCATGCTCAAGAAGTGTTTGGACGACCTCGACGAGTCCTCCGCAGACTAGCATGTGTAACAAAGTGCTATCTTCGATGTCCCAGGTATCCAGGTCGATGGAGTGCTTGATTAAGAGTTGCGCGACTTGAACCTCCCTCGCGAATACCGCCATGTGCAGTGGAGCGCGACCTTTATCGTCCCTGGAATGTATGTCCTCTGGGTGCTTCAATATGAGGTGACGTGCCAGACAGAGGTGACCAAGCTTTGCGACATAGTACAAGGGAGATACTCGTGATGAATACGTAGGGAATGACGGGTATGGAGGATGTGGGACAAGCGAAGAGTCATTCAACAATGAGTTAGACGTAAAATGAGACTCCCCATCGCCCATCAGTAACCAGACCCAGATGTCAAAGTGAGGTTTGTCTGGGTCTAAGAGAGTATCGACACCATCAACGATGTGTGATAGAACATCCTTGAATTCAGCGTGAACACCAAAGTGTTCACTGGCATATCTGGCCAACGGATAGCTCTCAATAGTCTCTACGGCCATGTCATTTGTTAACCGGAGGAGAACACCCAGGCAAGCCTGGGCCATGACCGTATGGGCTGACTCGGGTTGAATATGGTGATATCGCAAAGCGTTCACAGTTGACCCGGCAAGGCGATCCGATGTCAAGAATTCTTGGACAGAGAAATGGGAAAATTGGACCTGGCGCAAGCCCCAATCTTCGACAACGGTAATCAAGCTGGAACATGCGGACAATACCGCTTGCTCTTTATCCTCCCACCGGAAATTCTCATCCAACATCGGAGTTCCTCCTGAGGCAGAATAATCAACTGCGAGGACTTCCGCCAACTCCTCCACACAAAGAGGGCGCACAGCCACCGTGAGGCATTGCAGAAGTCGATGAGCATATATTTGGTTTTTCGTGTGGATTTGTTGTAGAATCCGTTCGTATGTCTCGTCCAACGATTCTGGCAGCTCCGTGAGGGTGCTCAATACGCTTGGAGGGAGACACTGTCGCAGAGTCTCGAGTTGGCAAACAGTCCAGCGGAACCTGCGGGAAAGTATGAGGAACTAGAATGAGGAAGCAACTGTGACCTTACATGCCATCCGCTTTTTCTGAAAGCGTCTCGATAACCAACTTCTTGTCCTCATCTCGCCACCTCCGCATGTTCTTGTCAGAGTAAACAAATGCCCTGACAAAGTCGGCGATATCCTTCTTTTGCCCGCTTTGTTCATGAATGGATACGCGGTTCGATGTCAATGTCAAAGGTTCAAGGGAAGTCCGGATGTCGGATTCGGGACGACTGGTGACGCAAACGTGCAAGTTTGTGAGGTTAAATTCGACCAGTTTCTCTACGACCACTAGCACCTCGTCACGCGATGGCCGTATCCCATTCGTGCTCGGACATTCGTCAAGGGCATCAAGAATCAGGAAAGTTGGTATGTCCCCTGTGGCCAAGAGCAGGTCCCTGAGGCATTTTGTTAGTGAATCAATACTCGGTTGCTGTGAGCCTTTCTGGTGCGCAGAATAGATGTCGAAAATGATGTGGTAAAAGGATGGAGATTGACCACTGAGCTGGATGATGAGTGAAGAGAGTAGTCCACGGGCATCTTGCTTCGCAGTATCCTTATAGTCGAAAAAGAAAATCGCCGTATACGCTAACCCAGCGTCAAAGAGACTATTGATATCCCGGATGATCGCGGAGCTGTTCGATAGTGGATATGAGCTGTCCGCCCCAAATCGAATGTGAGGATGGCATACGTTAGAACGCTTTTACCAGCACCTGCTGTGCATATGTAGGTGTGTTAGCAAGAGTGAAGACGCAACCTTCTGGGGAACATACGCTTTCCGTGGATCCACAACAAAGAACTAGATTTTTTCCAAATCTTGAAAACATCACCTTCAATGAACCACACCCCAGTGCTCTCATGATGAGTGGCGCTGGCATGGTTGTAATTTATGAATGGGTCCGGGGGAGAGAGCCAATTTTTGACATCGTGTAGCAGTTGATCACCTGTAAGACAAGATAAGCCTCTAACGCTAACGACAGAACAATTGTAGACGACGAACGCCTTTGGTTGTCTGGACATAGCCATAAAATTAGTTAGGGGCACATGGACGTAACGACCTGGAGTGAGCATATTGCGCACCATCAATGACAAGATCCACTTTGTCACCAATGGCGTGCATAACCCTCAGATTTTGCGCAGCCACCATCCGATGCTCCTCTTGGGTCAGTTTGTCCAGCCGCCGTAAGGCATCCTCGATATCGGACCTTCCTGCCACCCTCTTTAAGATTCTTCCTATAGATATCGTAAGTAGAGAAGCAGCCAATCAATGTGGACAGACGTACTTAGGGTTCCTTGTTTGATTTCTTTCGTCACGAGAGCAAGGATCCGAATCACCTCCGCCATGACCTTTACGATTATATCTGTCATATTAGCAGTTGTAGGAAGGCCAACGTAGGCTTCGAGTCTTCTGAACACATTTTCAATGCGTTCAAAGATGTCTTTCAGTGTACCCTGGCTAGTACTTGTGTCCTTGACCGCCTGAGAGATCTACGCGTCAACGAAGCGCACAAAATATCATGAGTCAGACACCCACCGAAAGGAGGATACCAATGCCTGTGAAAACCACTCCCGCTGGGGGGTACACCTAGAAAATAAATATCAGTACGCGAGTCTTAGAGGTATGAGACTTACCAAGCTGACAGCACCGCCAATCGTTGAAGAGAGCGCATAGAGAACGTTCACGGTGAGACTCAGCCATCCCGTGAGCTCGTCGTTGCTCTCAGATTGGTCGAATCCGGGTATTTGCTCTCGCAGCATTTTGATGACAGACTCTGGAGAATCGCAGGATTCCAGCCTGCTAAGGAGCGGATCCGATGCAAGGTCCTTCCCTGTTTTATTTTTGTAGGCTGCTAGGGCACTGTCAAAGATAACTTGATAATTCGATCTCGGTGAGGTCGCAGGAGGATTCGAGGACATGGTAACAACGGTGCCAATGGATGGGAGACAACTCTGCAGGGAAGGTCTCTGGGACAAGGGGGCAACGAAAGACGATGTTGCCTCGTGTACGGTGCATGGGCACTGTTGGCCTGTGCGCGGGATACTGTATACGGTATCCAATAGCGTGGTTGGCCTAATATATTACGTTCTTACGTTTGTACATAGGTGACATTAATATTCGCTGATGACCACGTTCATGTCACGTCTGCATGCATGTGCACGCTTCCCAATTACGACGTAGCCAGTATTGTCACCAAGCCAATCTCTGACATTGCTCACGAGGTATTTGTATCCTTCTTGCTTGGTCACTCTACTCCCTCTTCTTGTCCCTAAGCTTGAGCACCATCTCTCACTCAGGTTGCCACTGGTCTCTCATAATCAATCACTCTTCCCGGGCCTATTATCACCGACGAGTGGCGCATAAATTGACCCGATTTACTCGGAACGGCCCTCGTTTAAGGCAATGTCGAAAGCGCTTCAAAGACTTTACGGTCGTGATGCTCACACCGGAGTCTCGATGGCGCCCTCACTACGTAATCAGCGTGGACGTCGGCGGAGGTGCCAAGCAGGGAATAGACACAATACGCACCTTAGTTCCTTCGCGCTACCTCTGTTTCGTGCATGTGTAGTAATCTTGCATACCAACGTTCTTTCACTCAACTGACGTTATGCCTAAGTGTAATCCCATGTACGCTAGCATGCCGTACATACTCCCTCTCCCGCTTTGGCGACTTGCGCCGTCACATGCGCTGCCGCCTTCCCCTTCCCGACGTGCGAGTACTTTTAGTTTTCCGGGTGGCTAGGTCCTTGCCATGTGTCTTTATCCTCCTCCCTATCTCTCCCTCCCTTAACACCACCTATTGCGCTATTGCGGATGCGCCATCGCAACTGCGACTACCAACCGTGTCAGCAGGCTGGGGCTGAATTATAGGGTAGCGTATGCGCCTGATTGGCTCAGTGCCAAGGGTGCGTAGAGAAACGAGAGCAGGCGGTGGACGCTGGATGAATGTCCAAATTGCATGCTGGCTATCGAGCAAGTTTCCTGACTCGGACGGACTGACGGGTCTCACACCCACGCATACTGCGTCTTGAATACGGCAAGTTAACATATATACATATGTTACGGGTTCATGAAGGAGGTTTCCGGGAGCAAAGCGGGTCGACGGGTGTGGGACTGTCTAAAGGAGACGGTGGCCGGAGCCGAGTATTTCGACGAGTAGATTCGCATAAAGGTTAAGAAGAGTGATGGCAGTGACTACATGGACCTGCTGCGGCTGGCGGCCGGTTGTCGTGTGAGCATACACGTAGACGGAGAGTTGTTCGACGACGTTACAGATGTGTATGGATCCGCCGAGTCACGACAGGATAACGACCTTTGATATGGCGAGGACACAGGCACGTTCAAGCTGTCCATCACACACAAGCTCTTAGACCTTTCCGGCAATTCGTACGAGGCTTAAGCTAAACACGTTACACTCCTTTTTGGTCTTTCTTTCGCTGTGATGTTTGACACCCGCCTGATGACATCTTCATGTAGTGAATGACATAACGTGACATCAGTCTGATGGTCGAAATATGCATCTTTTTTTTTTTTGCGAAAGAGCAATATGAATTGCAAAAGGTAAGGAGATACATCGTGAGCCATAGGGCATGGGGTTAGGGTCTATCGGTATTGGTAGCGTAGTATATTTACATATCCATCTAACAGATGCCGCTGAGACAGAGCCCATAATACGTGTAGCACCTATTGCAATTGCCAATAGTATGTCTAGTTCGACATCACGAAGTGATAAAGCAATACAAATCTGGGATGGCTACTTTATTGTATACCCTTCATACGTCCAAAGTTTGCAGCGTGTGTGGAAAAAAGGTTGCAGAAGGACCCTCTTTTCGTAGGTCACATATACCCAGGCGCTCAAACTTTCCATCGTATAAAGGATCACATTTTAAAGCGAAGAGCAAAGCATCAGACTCATAAAAGGAATGCTGTACCTGGAGGTAAATCCCACACTAGGACGAATGGGGTTATCGGAGAGCGTTGCCATAAGATATGGTACCGCGAGGCGTAGCGCTGGAACACCCCACAGACTCGAAACCTTAACTCGGATTTCCTCGAGCAATGGTTAATATTGCGACCGGTGAAAGGCGTTGGGCGTGGCGCGCAGTGCCAATCTGTACATCGCGCGCTGTCTACTCGAACGCAAATCATGGCAAGCCGTTCTCACGCCTTGATTACCTTGTGAATTCGAAACCGCATTGGACCAAGCTTGCTAGTGTGTGAAGAGTTGATGGGTACTGATGGCAGTGGTGGGTCAGAGAGATAATAGGGAAGAATCCGCGTCGATGTAGAAATTGGAATTTGCCATTGAATGAGTGGCAGCGATGGCGATCAAGAGAAGATCGGGTCTCACCCAAGTCTTAGTCGGGACTCGGCCGCGGCCGCCGGGACCCGATCAACATTAAACAGATTTACATTACATTACTGTACCTATCTCTCGTCCACGGCGTAACTTGTGATATGATCTGTTGCTGAAGAAATACGACACTATAAGAAACAGTGCATACTACACGACCACAATCTTTATGTGACGATCTCTCACCCATAACTTTCACCCTCCAATACATAATATGCTTTGATAAAATCAGTGTAATTGTAATACCACACAGTAGACGCCTCTGGGATTACCGCAAGGCGCCATAATACAATAATCCTTCCTCGCGCGTACAAAGATGAACTAGAATCAACAGTCCGCTTTACTGTTACTACTGTTCTTGTGCAAATGTACTGGACCTAAGCGACTCGGACGGGGCGTAGTCTGCAACATAACATAACACGAAGCTTCCCATAAAATCCGGCGCACGGCCCCCGATATTCCAGCAAAGAAGGCAGCGAGGAACGAGCAAATAATGCAAAATTACAAGAGAATCAAGTAAACCCCCTCCGTGTCCGAGACCTCCGAGAGGGGATACGGTCTCGTGTCCATTTTCGGGTGGCAGTAAACTTTGAAACGCGGGTATCGTATACATACACGGTAGCACCACTTTCTCGCGTATCACCGCACGGTATGATCCTGTAATACACTTTTGCCCACACATGTCCGATCGACCGAGGGAAACTCGAGTACGGCAATCCATTCTCGACCCCGGGGGCCCACAACGCTTTACCAAAAAAAGCTTAGCATCATACAGTACTAAATTTAGTTCAAGATACCGTAGCGCCCATTTTAGCTCTCAACCATGGGGGCCACCGAACCAGAAGTAGTAACTTACAATACATACATACGGTGTATGGCCAAAGTGAACCAGAACTGCGGCCTTCTGTGTGCGTGTGTTCTTTTTATATATATCCCTCACGCTGACGGCCGCGGCGATAACGTATGTAGTAGTAACGGATCTTCGAGTTTCCCAATTCCCATTCGAACTCGGACCCAGGCTATATAAAATGGGATGCTCCCGTCTTTCCGGGTGTAAATTGCGAGGGTACTTCTTGATGCACGGGCCCGCGCGGTGATGTCTTCTTTTTGGTTTCCGATGATTCGGAAATAATCGATAATCTACAAATGTGAACACCCTCCCCCCCGCGCCCCGGCGACAAATCCAAAAGTCGATTTTCGGCTGCCATGCGTGTCAGATGGAGAATGTACGCACCGCAAAACGGAAAGAAAAAAGGGCCCTGTTCGTCAAGGCGAGTTCCACCTCCACGGACCGAGGCTGATTGCGAATATGATGATATCGAAGCCCGCGGGGGCCACAACACCGTACACCGCACCGTGACAGGTTGCACGTGAACACTGCCCGCGGCGCAACGCCACTCTCTCACCGCAAAGCGCCACATGCACATGGTACAGTCGAATAGAATGGAAACGGAGGAATGGAAGTTGCGAAATTATACGTACAATACGATACGATACGAAGAGCACAAACAACATTACTATTAAGAGCCCGTATACAAACAACAGCGTCATGACGACGACGGCTGCGCCCGCGCATCCGCGGAAAGGCGCTATGTACCTACACACCCACTAGCATCACCAACCCGGACGGACAGACAAGTATACTGTATATACATGTAGGATGTGGATGTGGGAGGGAAGTTAGCAAGAGATAGGAATGTTACAGTATACATTCGCGGGGGGGCAGGTCCATCACTGTCCTTTTACCAGCTCGACGGACCAAACGTTCCACCATCTGGAGCTGTCTTGTACGGTACCCCGGTAAAGTCTGCCGTCTTGGTATAAACAGTATTGCCCCACCATGCCTGAACAGTTTTCAAGCCGATGGTGCCATTCAGTGGGTATTGGAGGGCGAAGAAGACAAGGATAGTGCCTATGGCAAAACCTGCATCCAAGCCAGCAGACAGAACATCTAAAAGCGGAGAAACGCGTCAGTATCCCGCGAGAAGAAGCCGTGGATTTTCATGAAACGTGAGTCCTTTGACTCACAGTTGTACTTGGACCACCAGCCAAAGTGGCGCCGACGGATAACGTAGTTAAATATGAAGCAGATGAGGACCCAGGGTACATAGTTGAGCGGCGTCGCGGGAGGCAAGTTGCCGGTGCCCGTGAAGATGAGCGGGAAATTGAGGTACTTGAGAAACTCCATCCTGAACTTCTTTTGGAATGTCCACTGAATCACAGGCGCAATGACGCCAACCAGGAAGAAAAAGAGGAGGCCGTAATAGAGCTGGCCATGGGAGAACAGACGCTGCGGTCCGATGACGCCCCACTGTTACACCAACGTTGAGAAGAAGAGAAGACTCAAGATATCGATAAGAGTCAAGGACTTACAATAATTGACGCGGTGCCGAATACGGTCGTCGATGGACAAGTGAAACCATCTACCTGATCGGCAGAGCAAATATCCTTGATGTTCGAGAACATCCATGCCTGCACACCGAGCTGCACAGTGCCGGCAACGACGGTTGCAACGACCTGGCACCAAAACATCGACCGATGTGGGATCTTCATGTAATGCCCGAGCTTGAAGTCGCTTGTGAATTGGAGTGCCTGAATCATGGTAACGTATCCCCACGTCTTGAAGAGCATCATCGCAATCGGGCGGCCCGGGAGGATATATCCAATAATTAGCTCCGTGATGACGTTAAGCCCAACTTGCTGGTTAGTAATGGCCTGAATCACGCCGATGGGGACGGTGTATACGAATGCTGAGAATGTGAATGTTAAAGTTTAGGAATCACTTGGAGAATAACTAAACGTACAGATGATGAGGGCAAGCACAAAGGCCCATATAGGGAAGCCCGTGCTCCACACCTCGATGGCAATGACACCAAACACGAACGTGGTTGCTTCAAAAGATATCAATACACTCGCGGGACTTGCAATTAGGATCGGTGCACGAACCGAATATCGACAGATACCACCAATCAGGGACCTCCTTGTACACAGACATGAGGCGAGCGTGAATATCAGGCTGTTCGGAGAGTGAGCGACGAGCCTGGATATAGATTTGTTTGCGGTAGTAGAGGAATGTATGGGTGAGGGTGGCAGTGATCGATGCAAACGAGAGTCCATAGGCAATGGCGAAGGACGCAGAAATGAACAAAGGGCTGTAAGCCTTGTAAGCCTCGAGGTTGAGGGATGCATCTGCGTTGATGATCCTGGTGACGTTATATCGTTGGCCCGTGTTATCGAAGGAATGCGAGGATACCAAGGGAAGATAAGCGCTGTACCAGACGTTCGTGTACTGGGAGCATATGCTGAGAAAGCGAAAACGGGCGTGAAGCAAGGACAACTCACGTAAAGAATGGGGGTAATGAACCAGTAGAAAAAGACGACGGTGAGACCAATGTTTGCGGCAGCCCACCAAGGGACAGGAAGAGGAGAGCCGTTGAACGTGATTTGACCCCAGTCAAAGGTGAGGATGCCCATGGCCAAGCCATGATTGACGCCAAACAGCTGGTTGACCTTGGCATTGTTGGGAACCATCCAGCACACCCAGGAAAAGTACGAGAGAGCGGTGAAGAGATAAGCCGGGAAGAAGTCTATAACGACAATCAATCATGACGAAAAGGTAAAAAAGTGTCCAAGACGAAGGGCTTACTGTAGAAGATGTAGCCGACGAAAACGTATACGAAGAAGCGTTCGCGGGAGACACCATCGCTGGAATAAGTACCCATGGTCTCTTGGCTGTGCAGAGTGTTGAAGAGCGCCGATGTGACGAGGTTTGCAGGCCAAATCATGGACGGTGGGGCAACGAGGAAGCGCTTGCAAATTCCACCAACCGAATATCCAAGCAGCTGGGTTGACATGACCAACAACCATTGATCTGTTTTGAGGAAAGAAACCGTTAAAAAAACATACCCAAAATGAAACAAATAAAAGATCCAAAACTGACAGACAAAGGGAGGTTGCTGGTTGTAGAAGACTTTTTGGACGGCAATAATATCGGTCTGAACGCAGCAGATGTGTCAGAATAGTATGGCGATGACATAATCTATCAGATGGCAAACACTGACGGCGTATGCTGTTACAGACCCGACGGAAGCCATGATAGTGATGATGACGTGTTCTTTGATATTGAAGGGACCTGGGTTAAGCGAGAGACCAAAGAGGGTAATATCGGGCAGGTAACGGGCCCATAACTTGCAGACCGGGAATGTCAACAGCTGGGGCACAATCTTTGGACCATATTCAGCAAGGGGGACCAAAAATTGACGCAGACAACCGCGGAAGGACATACCAAGCTGATGGTGACGGAAGGGTATCTGAAGTAGAAGAACTGGTTGACACCTGGAATGAGGATGGCCCACGCGAGACCGACGACCCAAGCGCGGAATGTCGAGGAGGGCATCGTGGGATCGTCTGTGTTGGCTACCGCGGACCGGACTTCGGGATATGGGGACTCATCTTCGAGTTCGATGGCGGAGGGGTCCAAGTTGGGATCGTCAAAGTCCTCGATGACAATGCGCTGGGTGCGACCTTGTTCGTGAGCCGAAAATCGGTGATTCCAGGAGAGAGAAGAATACTGACACTGGTGTCTCCCACTGGTTCCTTGGAGGGCCCCTCGAGGTCGATCGACCCCTTCTCTTCGAAGGACATCGGTTGACTAGCTGGTGTTCGCTACAAGGAGGAGGCACAACTAGCGGTCAAGTCTGGCTCGACCCGGTTAAAAGGAAAGTGAAAGGGAAGGGGAGGGGGAGGGGGG
>QFEY01000953.1:0-16593 GCA_003316435.1 Russula virescens | reverse complement strand
GGGGGGGGGGGGAGAGCGGAGAAAACTAGGAAGGAGTCTAGTTACTGTACGGGTTTTATAAAGCAAGGGAAGCGGACACACCATATGGACACGTCCTGATCTCGACTGCGAAGTTGAATAGATAGTGCGACCGATCAGCTGGTAAGCTAACCTGATCCCTTCAACTGAGATCTGAGTGATAAACGTTTTGGGACCAGTGAGGGTTGGAATTACACATAAGAACCGCGGTTGCTTCACAAATCAGAAAAATGCGTACTTACCATCAAACCACTCCTCCCACAGTCCTCACAACGCCCCTCGGTCGGTTTGTCATTTCTAGACCGTTCTACCCGAGGCAGTCGTTATCACATGTAGCTCCGAGGACGCACAAGCGATAACGACTCTATCTAGGCGAAATGGCGAGAAGAAGACTCATATATCTTCGCCCATCCGACAGTACTGAAAACAACAGAGCCCAGTACCGGCGGGAGGTGGTGGCGCGAATCCCGTTGGAGACGGTGAGAAGGGGGATCAACAGATATCGCAACGTGTTTCTTGTGTTATGCAGAGGATGATGGGAAGCAGTCGACGTATTGACCGTCACCGCATGGGTCCACAAAAAAAAAATGAAAAAATAAACGTATCTTCTTCCGTTTCGCGTCCGTACGTAATTTCGCTTTTTTTTCGGCGCACCTTCCATATTTGGCAGTCACTTTCCCCTCTCAGATAAGCCTAGCCCCGGCATGCTCCGCGGTCCTCCGGTTGATAAGCGCTAGCGCATCCTTTTTCGGTCTTTTTGGGGCTGCAAAAAGGGATACATTTCCCGGATGACGTCGCGAATGCAACCATGACCGCGAAGCAGCGAGCACCATACGGTCCTGTCAGATCCCCTCGCGATTATGCCAAACACAAAATTTAGAGCGAACCCACCGTGCCACTTCCCCCTTGATCATCTCATGTGAGGCACACGGCCAACAATCCCCTTCATTCCGCGGTACAAGAGCATAATCGCTCGTGTGCCAACTTGGAGCGGCCTGTATTACCACTCTCATTTCCTTAGACTCGATGCATTTCCAAATAGAGATCAAGGTTTCCCTGCTACCGCACCCATGTGGTCCATCTCCTGAACCATACAGCCGTACAGTATCGAATACTACTCGGAGCCAGTGCAACAGTCTGGAAACGAAGCAGAAGTTCTCGTCGTGCCTCGTGATCTCTGCTTGTGAGAAAAAGTCCCAATTGGTACTGTTGCGCTACTTACTACGTGGACCACAACGGTCGCACGCGTGTCATTGCCTAGAGACGACTGGGGAATCAAGCCCTCCGACTGAGATACTCCCATGCCACAACTCTCTTGGTCTTCAGAAAGGTGTGTATGCGGGGGGAATGGTGTACGTGCATCGAAATCTAATGACTGCACAAGTGCATATGGCGTCATTAACCACCACCCTCGGCTTCGAAGAAGAGCCGGAATCAATGCGCAAACACCTTACGGATATAATTCCAAGGAAGGTGAGAAGATGCTATATATATGCAGGTATCATTAGGTGCTACCGCAAGACGAGGTCTTATCTCAATGTCCACATGGTCCTGAGATAGCACGAGCCAAGAAGGTCGGGCGGGTAGCCCGTTTTCCTTCGATAAGATAAACCTTATCATCAGACGCATCAGAATTTCTCACAATCAGAAGACAGAACAACGGGAAAGAGCAAAAACGTCCAAAAGAAAAGGTTTCGTATGAGACCGCAGCTCCCAAGGTGAAACGGCGGTCTGAGGAAGCAGCACAACTTCATCGGTAATTTTCTCCGTTGGCCATTTCGTCCGCCGCCGTGGGACAATCACCGCTTTCCTGCTTCTTGTATTTTATGCCTTCCCATGCGAACCAAGTTCCTACTAATATCTCATGTTCTCACGGATGCCGGGCTTAGGAACGCCCACAGCAACATCGCGTGAGGTCGAGTCGTGTTGCATCCCGTAGTCCTTTTGCGCTTCCACGTAGCATTTTCCCATGTCCCTGACGCGCGGTGGCGTAGTTGGTTGACGCAATCCATCGTAGCGTGCAGTCAGCCGTGTTGTTGGTTCTTGCCGGGCTCGCCTACGTGATCTTCAATATTATCGCACTTCCCATCTGCCCTCGTTTGATCTGAACGGAGCGGTAGCCCCCTAGCCCATCCCATAGTATTCACATGGCACAGCGGGCAGCGCGAGCGAGCAAACTTCGGGCATAGCTCGCATATGGAACACACAGCCAAGCCGTGGGGTTGCTCGACGAATGGGGCCCGGTAGTTCGAGTGCAAGTGATGGTGATGCTATCGGTACGTGGCAGCTTCGGCACAGTATCATACTGTATCAGAAGCCTGGCAAATTTTTGTGAATTGTAGTTCTTTTCTCGTTATGTCTACGGAGATAATTTCCCGGCTAGAATGGAATCCCGCGTTTATGAAAGGAATTGTTAATGCTGTACCACCACAGGCGGCCATAGGCGGCCAAGCAGCACCGTGGCATGTACAGTACCAATGTATACGCGGAAACTCGCCAAGGTCTATATTAGCGATTATGTACGTACTTTGGCCAGAAGACTTTAAATGCTCCTCAATCTGCCATGGCCCTTAAAAAGTAAGCCGGGAGTCACATCCGTAGTCATGGGTGTAGGAGTGAGTGGAACCAGGAGATGGTAAGACGGGTCTTATGGCCAAGAAGGGTCTGTCCAGGACTGAATTGCGAACATTCATATCGCAAGTTTTTGAAGTCCTTACTGACGGTCCGAGGCCACGATATGATAATACTCGTGTGGCAATCATGTGACACAAAAACGAGTTTGTCTGTGAGAATGGGCTTCTCTGCGAATTTGCATTCGGACATTCTCTTGCATGGCTGCGTAAGGACGGCATGAGAATAGAACGAAGAAAGGGACATGACCATGACCATGACCATGAGCCACCGATAGAAGACCTCGTGAAATAATAGCTGCATGTACCCTGAGATTCGTTCTCAACATCTAGAGAAAATGCATGGTCGAAATACCAACCAGTATGCATGCGTATGTGCCTGGGATGTTGAAGCATAAGCGATCTGAGTTTGATGGTTAATTTCAACCAGTCTAATAAGATAAGCCTGCAGCTTAAGGAACCCTGTTGACAACGAACATAGTGATGAGGAGTGATGAGGGGCGCTGAAAGATCTTGGGGGGCTGACCACACATCAAAAGCTCTACTTTCTGTACCCTCTTGCGTCGCATTGCTCTAACTTTGGCATGAACTTTCATCAATCGTGCTTCGTGTCTTTTCGGGGTGAGCAAGATGGTGGGCGCGACAAGTGAAATACAAAAAGAAGGTTCCGACATGCCTATCGATAATCGGTCAAGGTTGACTATCGTAGGAGTGTACCTGTCTGTCAACTGCAGAAGCCAATCTCAGGCGTAGATAGTGCCGAAATGATGCCGCGGGAGGGGAGAGGGTGGTCTAAGCGAAAGACGACGAAGCAAGTCGTCGTTTCGGGTACTGCAATTTCGGCGAGCGGCGAGGAGTGTTGACGTGTTGATGCATATGCGTGGGTCACGTGCATGTTTGGGTCGGATCTGCGCCACGTGGCACCGTCTCCGCAGGTGCGAGTCTTGATTCGTGTCCCTCGTTCCTAGCTTCGTCTCTTTACTCGCAATCAACAGCGAACACACGCAGAACACACGCTAACAATGCCATGGTCTGCTAACTTCTACTTCCGGCTCTTTTTTTGACCTGGCTCAGAACTGATTATATGCACGCCCCCATGTGGGCCACGCCTCACGCCCCATGTCCACCCGACCGCAGTCTGTGCCCTTCTACTTTCTATCTCTTCTTCTCGTCCTTCCCATCTGCACATACATCAGTGCCGCGGCGCCGTGGCTGATTGACAGTAACAAACAAGGGTGCATTGGGTACATCCGTTTTCTCTTCGCGGTCCATATGTGTGCACGTGTGCGCGCTCAGGCTCTGAGCCTCTTCAGCTACCTCCTCTCGCTCTACAACTTGACCACTCTACTTCCTTTTTCGATGCTCACTGTCCTCTCTGCAACTTCCTCGGTATATTCATCAGGTCTTCCCTAATCGGTGCTTCCCCATCCTCCGCCATCCGCTCTCGGCTGACTGAAGTCACCGAACGGGTTTTTGCACGCGCGCGCCATAGGGGAACGCCTATCGCCTTGTGTGGCGTTTGCATATATTACAATGGCAGTGTGAATGATCTTCTCATGATATGGCCCTATTGTATCCTCCCCGCCGTTTTCTTTTCACCTTCTTCTCCCTTGGCAACCTCACGCTGTCTCTCATTGCCATACAGTATCGCCAATTCAATCACCATTATTCTGTTTGAGTGAGATGACAGTAATGTCGCATTTCGAGAACTAGGAGATCCAATACGCGCAGAGTGAGGCGATGATGGTCTCCTGCGGACCAACAGCCTTCCTTTCTCGACAATATGAACGTCAAAACATACTCGCTGGGCATGGGCATGGGATATCTCATTCATCTCCCCCGGTCTCTCGCGTTTTATTCCGCCGAAAGTTATATTGGAAGGCGAACAGGATCATGTCTCCAAACGTTGGCGGTACGCGCTCCTTACTAGCCTGTCAATGATTACAGGCCACACCTCAAGTACTACTGCCAGTAGTCCGATAGTGTACATATTCACCCCGAGGCGGACGATAATATACTCCAAAAAAAAAAAGTGTACATATTCATGTCTTCGACCATTTGTTTATCAACATATTTCGTCTCCATTGATCTGCTCTTTTAGGTGACGACAAAGTAGAAGAACTGTGCGAATCTTACAGTGTCTATACCTGCCCTTACGGGATGCCCCACAGCCCTCGTCGTCGCGTGCACCGCTTCCGCCTGCGTGTGAGTCGGTGGGCATCAGATAATTGCCGCTCGTACCGTGCCTCACCTCATTGCTTGTTGATATACGTGTATCCTTTCTAATCTGATTCTACTTTTTAAGATATCACACGCGTGTTTTTGCATTATCTTGCTGGCCCAGTGAGCAACATTTATAGACATCAAGCTCTCTCAAGCTTCTTGGTCTCTTTTGTCTTAGGCTGCCGTTGGCAACCTCCCTTATGGGTAAGTGATCCTCTTAGCTTCAGCCCAGAGATCAAGCCAGAGAATTCGCCACAAAGCTGATCGAGTCCTCGTGAAGTAAGACGGCTCACGTCTCGGCAAATTCTCAACACAGGTCTCCCTCAACTTCACTGATCGTGCATTCTACCGTGTGCCCAGTTCTTTCTCTTCTGGGGACCCTGGAACATCAGTTTCCTTCGTAGCGCTGGTCGCTCACACTAATGCCCGAACTTTTCCCCATTACTCTCGAAATTCTAGGCAACATCCTTCTCATCTTCATTGAATCCTTCAGCTGCATCCTCCTCGGTCAGCTTATCTCTGCTTCTCTCCTTCCTATTCCCTCAATCAACACCGTCCCCTCGAGCCCAGTTCCCTCGAATCCCTCTTTTCTTTCGCGTGCGTTCACACTTCAGCCCTCCACGTCTTCCTCACCTACTCTCACATCTGTCACGCCGCATCTGATTCCAGCACATTGTCTCTCACTCCCTGTAGCGCCTGCCAGTCCTTCTGTACTCGCACTACCTTTAAGTGTTGCTGGACAGATGAGACTCGACGTCGAGATTAACCCGAGCGCGGTGAAAACACCATTTACTGTAGCATTATTGATCAGAAGGTGATTGTTGTCTTTCCTCGCTTTCATGAGGGCTATGTACAGCACAGTACGGTCCGGCTATCAGAAATCTCTTATCTGGCAAATTTTTAAAATGTCCCCCACAAGCCACCACTGGCGGACAAGCAGAGGAGAGACTTACGAGATCCTTAGTACTGTACAATTCCCTGAAGCGATTTGACAGTACGGATTCGGCTAGCCGAATCATATGTCCAGGCAAACAAACGTCTTTGTATAGGCGCACCCCTCCCCATCTAGGGAGGGTTCTTCTCCCCTTCAGACAGCTGGATACCATCGTCGTAAGAGATGGCGTGCGCCACACTGTAGGCCATATTCAGGTTCTAGTTCCTCTGGTGATCGTTCCCACGCCGCTTGCTACGATGCTACGATGATGTACATGGGATAGCTCATGGCAATTGCAACAGTGGCAAGAAAAATGTCACCTTTGTGTCATAACTTGATTCATGATACATCGTCGAAGCAAACAATGGAAAATGGAAGTCAGCCAAGGATCACAAGAAAGCGATGACTGCGAGTGCTGTGATGACGAGAACGGGTTCATCGCGTAAAGCAAACGGTAATTGAACCATGACAGGGAATTGACCGGAAGCAGTGAGTCGCGTGATGTCTGGGTGCCATCGAAATATATCTGTCATTCTGGTGCCAGCCCCAACACATCCAAGAACCTGAACCGGTAAATTTCAGAATCTGGTATTATCCGATCGCCGAAATGGGTCGTCTCAGATGATACCTTGACCACCCGTTTTGACTCAAACATATTTGCTACTGAACAGTTCGAGCTCGAAATAATTGGTCTTTTACACACAGCGTTAGCATGTCGGGCTCCTTCTAACGATGTAACTACATTCGGTTCATCTGCTAAGACAATGATCGAGAAGCAATCGATCATGGAATATCATACAGGGAGGACTTGGGAGAGAAAAGTGCACTCGTCCCTTGACTTTACCAGCTCGACGGACCAAACCTACCACCTTCCGGAATCATTTTGTGTGGCACCCCACGAAAGTCCGCCGTCTTGGTATAAACGACATTGCCCCACCAGTTCTGAATCGTGTTTAGGCCGATCTTGCCATTCTTCGGGTACTGCAGAGCAAAGAAGATGATGACCATACCAATGGCATAACCGACATCCAAACCGGAAGATAGAATATCTATCCCCAGCCAAATATGTATCAAAAAGATCAGCGTCATCATGAAATCGAAAGGAATTCAACTTACAATTGTATTTGGACCACCAGCCGAAATGGCGCCGACGGATCAAATAGTTGAAGATGAAGCAAATAAACACCCAGGATACATGGTTGAGAGATGCCACAGGATTCATGGAAACTGTAATAGCAAAGATCACTGGGAAGTTGACGTACTTGAGGGAGTTTATTTTGAACTTCTTGTGGATTACATATTGAATCAATGGCGCAAGGATGCCAAGAGGGAAGAAGAACATAAGGCCATGATAGAGCTGACCACGGGAGAACAGTCGCTGTGGTCCGATGACACCCCACTATAACAACAGTGTTGAGAAAATAGAAGGAAAGTTGACGATGAACGATAACTTACAATAATTGATGCGGCACCAAATATGGCGACATTTGGACAAGTGAAGCCATCTGGCTGATTATGAGAACAAATGTCCTTAATGTTGGAGAGCACCCATGCCTGCACGGCGAGTTGCACAGTGCAAGCTATGATGGCTGCGATTATCTGACACCAGAACATCGGGCGATGTGGGATCTTCATATAGTGCCCAAGCTTGAGGTTGCTAATGAATTTAACTGACTGGAGTGAGGTATTATAACTCAATGTCTTGAACAGCATCATTGCAGTCGGGTGGCCCGGAAGGATATATCCAATAATTAGTTCTGTGATGACGTTAATTCCAATTATTTGGTTAGTCATGGCCCCGATCACACCGATGGGGACGGTAAATATGAATGCTGAGTGCATGAATGTCAACACTTGGAAAGAATCGTCATTAAGTTAGGTAAACGTACAGATGACAATGGCAAGTACGAAAGCCCACACAGGCAATTGGGTGTCCCATACTTCGATGGTAATAATACCAAACATGAACATAGATACTTCAAAATAGATCAGTATGCTCCACACTCCCAAATACAAATCGGCACACAAACCAAAGATAGTCAAATACCACCAATCTGGAACCTCCTTGTACACAGACATAAGTCGAGCATGAATGTCAGGTTGCTCCGTAAGCGAGCGATGAGCCTGAATCCAGATCCTTTTGCGGTGGTAGAGAAGTGTATGCGTGAACAGGGCAGTGTATGATGCAAATGTTAGTCCATAAGCCATGGCGAGGGTCACAGGAAGGAACAGAGGGCTGTATGCCTTGTACGCCTCGATATTGAAGGACCCATCTGTGTTGACGATCTTCAAGACATCGTATGATTCCCCGGTGTTATCGAAAGCTTGTAAAGACACCACAGGAAGGTAAGCGCTGTACCAGACGTTCGTGTACTGCAAGGGGGTGCTGAGAAAGCGAACACGTGCACGGAGCAAAGGACTACTTACATAAAGAATGGGGGTAAGGAACCAGAAAAAAAAGACGATAGTGATACCAAGGTTGGCTGCAGCCCACCAAGGGACGGAAAGTGGAGACATGTCATACGCGATCTGACCCCAGTCGAAGGTGAGAATTCCCATGGCCAAGCCGTGCGAGACGCCAAACAGCTGGTTGACCGTGGCATTGTTGGGAGCAATCCAGCAGACCCAGGAGAAGCTCGAGAGAGCTGTGAAGAGATACGATGGCAAAAAGTCTACCATGATGATAATGGTCAGAATAGAAAGGTGAAAATGTTTTCTCATGCGGAAAATGCTCACTGTAGAAGATGTAACCGATGAAGGCATACATGAAGAAGCGCATGCGGGAAACACCGTCGTGGGACTGGGAACCCAATGTCTCCTGAGAGTGCAGCGTGTTGAAGAGTGCGGCCATGACGAGGTTGTTAGGCCAGATCATGGACGGCGGAGCAACAAGGAATCGCTGGCAGATCCCACCGATGGAGAATCCGATTAACTGGGTCGACATGACTAACAGCCATTGGTCTGTTTAGGCAAGGAACCAATTAAAACAGGGGAAGCGAGTAGAAGACCAAAAGCTGACAGGCAAAACTGGGATGCTGTTTGTAGAAGATCTTTTGGACGGCAAAAACATAGGTCTAAATGCAATATAGAAAGTCAGGACGGACAAACGAGCTGACATAATCTGACCACCGACGGCGTATGCTGTATTAGACCCGACGCTAGCCATGACGGTGATAATGACGTGCTCTTTGATGGTGAATGGTCCCGGGTTGAGCTCGACTCCAAATATGGAAACATTCGGCAGGTAGCGAGCCCACAATTTACAGATGGAATAACTGAACAGCAGCGAGACTGTCTTTTTTCGCACATAACGTGATTCAGCGAGTGGGACAAGTATCAACCTAAACAATGACAGGAGGACATACATTGGCGAAGAAGGTGGATGGATATCTAAAGGAGAAGAACTGGTTGAGACCCGGAATGATGATGGCCCACGTCAGACCGAGGACCCAAGCGCGGAAAGTAGAGGCGGGCATGGTGGGATCGTCGGTATTGGCAACAGCTGACCGGACTTCGGGATATGGGGATTCATAGTCGGTTACAAAGGCTGTGATGTCAAGATTCGGGTCGTCGTAGTCATCGACGGCGATATCCTACGTACGTTCCGATGAGTGGAGCACATACGACTCATTGCGACGGACTGAGAATAGGGAAGATTACTGACATTGTTGTAGTGAGGGTGCTGTGGGGAGGGCTTCTCTAGGTCAATCGGTCTGGCCAGCTCTTCACAGGACATGGGCAAAGGGACAGGAGAGGGACCAACAGAGTAAGGAATTCTCGTCCTGTTACGAGGCTTTAAATACATGTGGAAGATACAGTCTCAGGCTGGCCTCAGGAGCCAGCGATGGGAACACAGATGGTACTTCCGATCAACGGGTCGTGCAAGTTGCAACCTGGCCTGCGCCTTTACCCGAAGTTGAAGGCAATTCTTTAGATAGCATCCCCCACAATCCCCGCTTGCTCAGAGAGGCATACCACCAGAGTTCTCCATCAGTTCTCTAGCTGGGTCACCTTGGGTTATCTGTCCCCCTCCCAGTTGAATGGTTGGTGAACGTCTCGTGGTGCAAAGCGCTGTCAAATGCCGAGACCATGTTTCTCAAACCCGGTCTGCCTCCACCTCTTCGCTTCGCGCGTGGGGCATGGCACACGATTTTCTCTCGTCGGTTAATCTCCGTGGGTTCTTGTGCAATCTTGTCTTTCTATGGGATGGAAGAATCGTGACTGTATGACTGTATGGATGGTATCAGTTCTGGAATTTTCACGTTGGCTTCTTGCTTATATCAGCTGACCCGGGATGTTGGCTACTGTCGGTCTTTCAACACAGACTCTTTTTAATGTTAAACCTGAAATAAACAATTTCATAATGTATTTCATGGCGTATGTTTGTGGGCCGAACACGAACGCGAACACGGCCGTGTATTTGTGGCCCGAACACAAACACAAACATGACCGGAAGGGAGGAACGAGCTCTCAGCAGCTAGAAATGGGAACACGGATGGCACATCCGATCAACGGCTCGTACAGGCTGGTGCAGCCTGGCCTGCGCCCCGACCCGAAATCTGAAAGCGATTCTTTGGGGTGCATCTCCCACGATTCCCGGTTGCCCAGAAACACATACCATCAGAGATCTCCTTCGGTTCTCCAGCTCAGTCACTGCGGCAGCAGTCTTTGCTGGCCGTTCTAGCCCGCCATGCAGTAAATGCCCAAGCCACTTCTCCTGTCCTATGTGCCCTCGTTAATGACCCACAGGAAAGTAACAATCACATTTGATCTGGCCAGCAATCCCGGCCGGCCGCCGGGCCATCAGGGGTCAAATGGCGGGAAAATGGCAGATTCATTCCTCTCCACAGTCGTCCGATATGCGCACATTACGGCTCGATTTTCTGGATTACAGAGACCCAATACCATGATGGAAATGACGATCGGCACTACTATATGACGGAACCACTGAACTTTAAACGGGATAAAGACCTTGTAGAGTCTAAGGAAAGAGGCATCGACAGAAGCTGAACACCTACTCGCATAAAATTACCCGCATGTTCACGTAGCATTGTAGGAGCTCCAAAGATTGCCTACGTTAGGTCGTTTTCCCCCCTCCAAGTTGAATAGTTTGAGAATGTCTCATATGCAAAGCACTGACGAAACGCCCAACCCGTGTATTTCAAGAAGCCCGGTCTACTTCCACCTCCTCGTGCGGGGCGTGGTCCACGGTCTCCTCCCCTTGGTCTCTCTACGCGGGATCTTGTACACACTCTTGCCTTTCCCCGATAAGAACAGATGGACGGATCGTGAGAGTATTACTGTATGGGCGGACTGGGATAATACGTTTCAGAACTCAATACCGATTGTCGGGGGGCCCAGTGGCGCCGGGTGTCATCATGAAATGCATAGAATGTTAACTCACAGTTGTACTTGGACCACCAGGTGGAGTGAATTCATGCAATGGATTCAGTTGTTCAAGACGAAGCAGATCAGGCAATAGGGTACATAGTTGAGTGGCACCACGGCCAGGGAGGCAGGTTGGCCATGATCGCAATGGGGGATTGAGATGCTTAAGAAACACCATCCTGAACCGCTTGTGCACCACTAATTGGGTTAATGGAGTAGTGAAGCTGATGAGTTAAGAGAGATGTGGCTTAGCAGCAGCGGCCCTAAAGGGTCAGCACAGATGTTGAGGCGAGAATGAGTGAGCGAGGGAGTCGAAGACCTTGGTGGAGGGCAAGACAAGTGGAGTGAGGGATGTGGAGGTCAGGCAGTAGGCACACGAGAGTGGGTGATGTCCAAGTCAATCAGAATAACATTCAGCATTGCACACATTACGCTTATATAGTCCAGAAGTTAATACAGCCTCAGAGTGTTATAAAACGACTCTCAGGCAACAAAAAAGAAAGAGTAAGTAATCGTGCAAGTGAGATACGCACGATATGATTCTGGTATTGTGTCCATGAGGTCATTGTGATGGAGAGAAAAATGTAGGCACCCTGAATGTTCAGTTTCAGGGTGCACTGACCATCTGACAGCATGGGTACCTCATGTTTTCGTAGGTCACCTGCTTCTGCCATGTAGCTTACTGCCTTTTTCATGTGACCTGTTGTGTGCAGGAAAATTTGTAAGAAAAATCACATGCATAATACACACAAGTCATGAGATCCTGAGATCCCAAAACCTTCAAATTGCATTGCATGCCTTCCAGTCAATGAAAATCATGATCACTGTTACCGGCTTCTCGGATCGCGAGTGTAAGTGCGGAGGAACCGGCCTCATGTTTGCCTCATGTACGATATTAGGGTCTTGTCGTGTTTGCCTCGTGTCTGCCTTGTGTCTGCCTCACGTTTGCCTTGTGTTTTGATAGTACCTTATGGCTGTACGCCTCGAGTTAGTAGCATGTATCCTAGCTTAGTAAGCAGTCCATAAGTAGTATATAAGCTACGCCTTGCTGTCCCTAAGACGGCAAGTTGAGTCTCCTGTCTCAGTAGTCTCAATATACTCCTTTTCTCTATCTTCACTGTGGGTGGCTATTGGGTTGAAGCCCAATTAGCGGGAACCCTTACCAGGCAAAGCCTTAGACGACGCTTCAGAGTTGTCTCTCTCATCCTCATTATCGACTTAGTGCGTCTCGAGCACTACTTAGCAGTCCGACTATCCCTTCGTGCTTAGTCTATTGTCGACTGCACCACGTGGCGGTGACAATCACTGCATTCCAGTGAGTCGAAAGGTGCAGCTTTTTTGGAATTCCAGTAGTTTGTTGAGGAGATATTACAGAAAGAATGCATACAATTTTTTTTTTCATTTTTCCTGCAAACGACAAGTTACCTGAAAAGGGTAGTAAGTAATTGGTCAGCAATTAGATAGGGTGAAACAAAATGAGCCCATAGGGTGATAAGAAGTTGAAACAAATGGCCATGGGCCCACACCCATGTGGTCCCTGATTCCTCCCTGCACCTGAGACCAGCATTGAGCATGGCCTTGTCCAAATCCTACTTGTTGGTGTGAGCATGGCTCAAGCGCCCCTTCTCCTCATCTGCCTGAGTTGACCCTGGATCTCCATTCTCCTTGGATTTCATCAATGAGGAAGGAGAACACAAGACACTTGTAGCACTATCCACATGAGGGGAATCATATAGCATCAACATCATGTCCAAATGCTTTTCATACTTTTTCATGCCTTTTTGTAAAAAAGGCAAAAAAGCATGAAAAGCAAATATCATTTTGATATTGCTTTTTGGGCTTTTTTTTGCAAAAAAAGGTAAAAAAGCACAAAAAAGTATAAAAAGGTATTTGGATGTGTTGCTGAAGCTAGTTCGATGACACCTATGATAACACTGTTGAGCAATTGAAACAGAATGTCGACGACGAACAGTGAATACTGCGCATCTCATCGTGTAACGCTCTTCGGCTTCGATTTTAATACGAGACAAACAGAAGAGCTGAAGGCCGCGGCAATCTCTCTCGATAATTGAATACAGGCAATTTCACCTTCGAAGCTGCTCCAGATCCCCGAAGGCTCCCTGCGGAGGGTATTCATTGCCGACACACGCACGTTTGAAGAATGGGAAGACAATGTCAAGAAGGCGAGGGGCAACGAAAAGAAGTGAATCGGATCAGACGAGACCGCAGCACTATTTTTCGAGAAGTTGACACCTAAGGTGGACGTGCGCCGCGTGAGCGCCGCGCCTTCGTTCAATATCAAATTGCCATCGCCAACTTCGAACGCCGCACGCATCATATGCGCATGTGAATGGATGAGCCACCCTTCGAAGTTCTCATGTAAGGAAGCACAGGACGCCGGAGAACGAACGGACAGTGTGCGAGGCCGGAGATGCAGAGAAAAATGGGGTCGATGTACAAACACGACGTGATCGTGCACTGAAGAGGGAACCAAAGTTACCCAGCCGGAAGGGTAAGCCAAGGGGTTCGTGTCTGTGGGCACAACCCATTCACCTCCTCGAAATGAAGAAAGCACAGCACCTGAGTCCACATCCATCAGGTTTGCCGTATGCCCGAACTCCAAGCCGCTCTGTCCCAATCTCGAGAACGGTGTGCAAGTGGTCCCATGGATCTTGGCTGAAGTACCATGCACACACATTCCCTATTTTCACTTCCCTTCCCTCGTGTCTTTGATTCCCAGTGCTGGCACGCAGAAAACCACACTGGCAGTACAGGTCCCCGACATGAAGATTGAATACCGAGTACTCGGTGTTAGAGTTATAGGCCCATGGATGTCATCGTGTCAAAGAGACGAGGGGAGACCAGAAAATCGCCTTGGATTCAGGCGATGGACACTGAGTAGGAGAGAAAACTTGTTACTAGTATTCTGCTGCTCTGTACGAGCGATTTTCAGTAGACTACAAGTACAATACTTAGTAATAAAGACTCGGGGCCTTACTAACGAAGCCCAAGACTGTGGTGAATAAGAAACAACGCAATACTGCATCATACATACAAAAGAGACAGTCCCGAAGTCGGGACACTTGATTCGGCCGTATATGGCAAGTAACTTAGCTAATCGCGCTCACATCGGAAACATCCGGAACTCATGCGCAAACTGAGAATATCCCACACTCGGTTACTCTGTCGTGATGTAGGCTCGACTCGACGGTCGGCGAAACTCGAAAGTGCAGTAAGCGCCATCTGCCAGTGTGAGAATGATTCATGTGCGTTACTGCGTAACACTACAACTCGCCACTCTACAGCCCGCTTTCTCAATTTCCTGCAACTGACGTCGTGCCAGTGCTCATTGCACCTTATCCCTCTCGGCGCACCCTGTCTCGGGACTTTCGATGGATTCAACCCCATTCCTTACAGTACATAGGATTACCTGCCTCTGTGTCCTTGCCATCCGTCCTCTCTATTCCTTTCCTTTGTTATTTGTTCTAGTCCCTTCGTACCTTGCTAAACCCTCCCTTCGTCGAGTCGTCGACCGTATTGCTTCTGTAGGCCATCGATACCAAGTAGCCTTTCACCCTTATTCTTAGCAAGTCTTTCTCTTATTCCTTGCCGGGCAGGATTTGTTTCCGGCCGTACTCTATCATCAAGTACTCATAGCTTCTCTATGTCTTTCACTTCAACCTCGACATGAACGTTATAGAATTGGACCAATTGCACTAACATACAAGCCTGGCTCGGCTCTTCGATAGCTAGCTATTGACAATCCTTTTACACCTCGCTTGTGTGATTCTAAGGTTATTCCCTGTGATGAATTGCAATTTCGACAACCACCCAAACCACCACGCCGTCATTCATCCTGCTGCCCCGCGCAGACCTTCTACTCTTGGCTGACTTCGTCAGTTCTGTACATCGACGATTATTCGACGAGTGGGGAAGTTGTCTATACCTCTTTCCCCGACCCTCTCATACATCTCCTCCATCGTCTCCTTATTTCAAAGTGTTCGCTCTGTCATCCTGTCCTCCTCCCATCATTTCTTTTACTCCCCATCGCTCGGCCTGTTGAGGTTCGGAGCGATACACATACATGGTAGGCCTCGGACCGGACCGACAACCCGCCGTGATACTATATTGGGTACACGCCCGCACACCTCTGAGTCGTACACCTCTGAGTATTAATCCTGCATGGCTTGCAAAGGGTCATGCATCGGTCTTGTTTCAACTTTGACAATTTGACACCTTGTCTCGAGCTTGCATGGCGTGTGGGAGGAATTTGGAGTAACCACACTATCCGTGACTTCCTCACGGTTCACTTGTCGTAATAATCAAATGAATAGACATTAGCATTGGCATTGTAATCACCATACAGTAGCACTCAACTGAGACGAATTGATAACTCCGAATTTCGCACCTTTATTGATATCCGCGTATTCTCCGTCCCGCTCACAACTACAGCGATTATCACGATCTGATCCATCACATCGTGCAATGGATATAATAGTCATCACATCACCGATCTTGGGCTTCGATATCCATACGAGCGAAAAAGAAGTACTGGAGGCCACAACAACACCAAAGATATGTAATTAAATATATACGATGGCACCCTCCAGAACATTGATGACCTCAGACAAGATACGTTGTGGCATGGGGTATCTCAAAAGACATGAGGTGTGACAGGTTGATGATTGGAGGATAAGAGATGATGACTCGGCCAAGGGGCGAGATGCCATCGTGGCCAGGAAGGCTTATTGGAATGGCCTTCAAAGGCGTTCGGGTAACACAAAAATGGCCGCTGCTATCTCTATCTGGGACCTCCCCAAATCACAATCCCACGGAGATACTGCTACGTATTTTCTGACGCCGAATGCACTCTAAAAAACAAAAAGATGGCACAGAATTGTAAGACGTGCATCCCGAGTTAAGTGAGATCGGGACACGCCCGTGAGTCCAAAGAAACGGAAAGTTAAAGGGTAATAGACGGGCGCGCGGACCAAAGGTCCAGCGTGGCCATGTAGCGTAGGTAATGTTCTCGCAAGTAGAGGGGAATTTCGGGGCGGGTTTTCACTCCTGTCCATTGAGGACGCGGCCGCCTTTTTATATGCGTGGGTACGATATTATTTACAGGCCAGAGTCGCCAGACTGTGCTACTGAGTCAGGGAAAAGAGAGAAACAGAGAGAGAGTGTGTGTGTGTGTGTATGGAGGCGCATGCTGCTCGATGTCGTACTACTGGGCGCTGTATTGAAAGGAAAATAAGTGAATAGGTAGCTAGGGAGGAGACTTGTGAGCGCGAGCTAGGGAGAGGGGGATAGGGTCTAATAATGAGAGTGAAATCAAGTGTAAGGGAGCCAGGTGTGCTAGGCTCGGAAAGCTCAATTACAACACCCTCAACGCCCGACGAG
>QFEY01000952.1:30652-47637 GCA_003316435.1 Russula virescens | reverse complement strand
TCAGTAGATGGCAGATGGTGATTTGGTTGCGGAGGAAACCCTATTCGCGCCTCTCTCGGAAGACCGGAACAGCACTTCCATTCCTGATTCGAGGATGCTTATCCTAGGAGCCGTCCTTGAACTTCGCACCCCAAAAATGATGGCGTGAGTTCCTTCGTGAATACTTAGTATCAGATCTCGAACTGTGTACCGGTGCAGGACTAAAGATGGAGGCTGTCTTAACGCCGTGGTGGTCAGGTGGCTCTGGAGAAGGAGAACAATACCCCTATCAGCTTCTGAATGAAAATGGATCACTTTCCTACTTTTAACCTATTCATCAACGCCACGATCGCTGTTCTGACAGTTCTGCGGCGGCGCAACGATGTAGTATTGGCCACAAACTCAAATAAGTCCCGGCATTCTTCCCAGAGTCATAAGGGTTCCTTAACACGTCCG
Organism: Russula virescens; assembly: GCA_003316435.1. Lineage (NCBI taxonomy): Eukaryota > Fungi > Basidiomycota > Agaricomycetes > Russulales > Russulaceae > Russula > Russula virescens. Next base: position 47,202 of record QFEY01000952.1, on the reverse strand, counting down.
AGGTCAGAAAGTGGGAAAAATTCTACTACGGATTCAGGCTCTTTAGAAAACCATAATCTGTAGTTACATGTGGATGGGAGAAGTGGCTTTCGTTCCGTTACGCACAGATGCGGGTGGCCCGCATTTCGGTACAAGCCGGCTGGCCCAAGCCCATCCCTTGCGTCATCTGCAACGCTCTGCAGTTCTACTGGGCTCGTTCAACGTTACAGTAGTTCGACCACGTACCACATACCCCGCTTTGAAACCAATCAGTGTCATTGGTTATCGTAGTCGGACGGGTAATTGGCTAACCGGTTTGCGTCTCCACGACTCGGAAGAATACGCATCGGGTGACCTTAACTTCTCTCGAGGAAGCCAGGAAGCACCCCAACATTACTGTAATCCTCGGAGTCAGAATCGGATCAGGGGGCCAAGCACGGGGATGAACAGACACTGGCACATTGTATGAGACAGGGTTATAAAGGTTAAATTGAGTCATGGGACCAAGACTCGATTACTGTAACTTGGAGGATTAGAGTTATGTGTTGTTTGCCGCGTCAATCTGAGGGTTGTGCGATAATTTAAACATCTATCTACGATCTTTATCGCCGGCCAACTTTGCCACTACACCGCGATTCCGACTCGGAGTTTGCATGAGAAAGGAACATATGTATGTTCTCACGGATACGCCTTCCCGTGACGACCCACGCGATAGATAAACTTCTCCTCTACACCCCGACACGCTATCGTACACCCACTACCCCCATTCGCATTCTTCCCAGTTATGACAGGCGATGCCCTCATCCCCTAAACTACATGGTCTCAATACGTCACTCAAATCTACACGACGGGCGATCGCCCCGTCATCGGCTCGCACGACCAACGCCTCGTTGAAACAAAGGCGCGCGAAGCCATGAAGGACAATCTTCGTGCGTATCCACTTGCTCCATGCGAAGTACGGCTAATCGATCGAGTATTGCTATTGCTCGAAAATAATGGTCAGCTGCCTACATGTATACATTCGGCAACACTGGCACAGGCGGCACCTATCGCAAAAACTTTGAAGCGCTGGAACGGTGGCGTATCGTTCCTCGTATGCTACGTAATGCCACCCACCGTAATTTCGACGTATGCGACCGCTTTTTGCCTGCCACCAAACGAGGGCTGACTGTTCCATCCAGACCACACTCTTTGGCGTCAAACTACCCTTGCCCGTAATCATAGCCCCTCTGGGAGTACAGGGAATCTTACACAAAGATGGCGAGCTCGCTACTGCCAGCGCAGCAGCAACCGTCGGCGTGCCATTCGTAATGTCGACGGCAAGTTCGCGTTCTATCGAGGCAGTAGGCAAGGCAAACGGAGATGGGCACCGCTGGTTCCAGCTCTATTGGTGCGCACGTTTCCGCTTCCTCACTCCCATTTCTCACGCTATGATGCGTTCCCCTGTTCCTTTGCTCCTTCTCTTTAACCCTCCCCCCCGTCACTCGCGCGAGCAGGCCACGCAATAACGACGTGACGCTATCCGTCCTACGACGCGCCAAGTCATCAGGCTTCACTGCACTCGTTGTGACAGTAGACACGTTCCTGCTCGGCTGGCGTCCACACGACCTCGACACTGCGTACCTTCCCTTCGCCGCAGGCGTCGGCGTGCAAGTCGGCACCTCGGACCCAGTCTTCATGCAACGACTGCAATTACCGCCGCGCCCGGACGAACGCCCCGCGTTCCCATTCGACCTGGACGCGTTCCGCACGCGCCTTGCTGCGGGAGACGAGCAGGCGCGCGAAGCATTCACGCTCGGGACGGGGTGGTTGCTCGAGGCCAACTCAGGCCAGTTCCGCTCGTGGGAGGACCTCGCGTTCTTGCGCGCGAACTGGGACGGTCCGATCGTGGTCAAGGGCATTCAGACTGTTGAAGACGCTCACGCGGCGATGGAGGCCCACATGGACGGTATAATCGTGTCGAACCATGGTACGTCCGAGCGAGCGATCGATTGGGTATCCTCCGCCCGCAACTAGGCACTGGGACTGACGCCGTCTAATTTTCTTTGCCTTATTTTGGCAGGCGGGAGGCAAGTTGATGGTGCTATTGGCTCGTTCAGCGCCCTAGAGAAGATCACGGCGTCGTCGAGGGTGCGTCGTGCTCAGGAACAAAGCACGTTCACAGTCCTCTTCGATTCGGGTATTCGAACGGGCAGCGACGTTATCAAGGCTATCGCAATGGGTGCTCAGGGTGTTCTCGGTGAGCAGAGATATCTTTTTCTGTGTTTCAAATGCGTGGCTAATCACGCGCGATGGCAATTTGTCTTGGTGGTAGTTGGGCGGCCGATCATGTATGGACTTGCGCTAGGAGGCGAGGAGGGCGTGGAGCAGGTACTCCGCGGACTCCTCGCGGATACTGAGGTCACTCTCGGACTTTGTGGCTACAAGAGCATTGATGAGATCTGGGGGAAGAGGGAAGCTGTGCTGGAGAAGGTAGAGACCTCATGCAGATGTACCAAGCTATGAGCCGAGTCATAATATGTATCACCACCTGCTTCCATGTAAATATGCTGTGATATTTCTTTTTTACAATTCTACCTCAGGATACAGCCCCGAGATAGGACCCTGCCGCATAAAATTGATCAAATTTGAACAACTACTGTAAAAGTTTCATATATATCGACGCGAGATTTATCCGGGTTAGCAGTGACAAACATGGATGCACGTGCATGACTCATACACGCGTCAAGGGATACCGTAACACACTGTTGGTCTCGAGGTTGATTTCCTACTCTCACTATCGCTTCTGACCAGTACGCCCAACGTCATTCCATCAGCTCTGTTCAAGCTACGAAAGGACCTGACTTGTCACTTATTAGTCCGCGTTTCCGAGCCTCCTTGCTAAAATTCGAAAAGCGTGTCCCATTAGGCTCTCAGTAACTCGGACAACATACCGTCAATGCTGACTGTCCGGCGTTCAAATGCGGGAAATCATGTTGCACGTCGACAAAAGCTGTTGTCGGTAAAAGCAAATCAAAGTCCGTGATTCTGTACTGGTTCCCTGGTTCATTACTAACTTGGGCGACATGGGGCCTTGGGCACTGCAGACTCGAATAAGCTATACTCACGGGTGACCATCAGCGTACTCCCTGACGATGTCCTTCTAGAAATATTCATCTATGTGACACAACCGCAAGAGATTTCCCTTTCGAGTCCCGTGGGAATACGATTTTATGAAGATAGATGGCACCCGCTCGTGCATGTTTGCAGACGATGGCGATGTATCGTGTTCGCTTCACCCCGTAGCCTGCGTCTCCTAATTCTTTGCACAAACACAAGATCAGTGACGAAGTTGCTCGACATCTGGCCACCATTTCCCATTTATATTTTTGCCTCTCATTACGACAGGAAGTTGCCACTACCAGGTGTCACCGATATTATGACCGCCCTCAAGAAACACGATCGCGTGTTTGGAATCCGCATCTTCGGTGTTCCAAATTCGTTATGGAAAAGCGCAGTGGGATTGAATCCATTTCCAGCGTTGACAGAACTGACACTCTCGTCAAACGATGAAAGTGCGCCGGTGCTTCCCGATTCATTTTTGGGTGGATCTGCTCCACGGCTGCGAATATTAGACTTGGAAGGCATTCCATTTCCGGGATTAAGGAAGCTTCTTCTGTCCACCACCGACCTTGTCACCCTATCCCTTCACGATATTCCCCATTCCGGATACATTTCCCCCGAGGCAATGGTTGCCAACCTGTCCATGTTGACAAAGCTCAAAGTACTTGAGCTTCAATTCCGATCCCCTCGATCTCGGGCTGACAGAGAAAACCGGAAACCGCCTCCATTCACACGCGTTGTTCTCCCCGCTCTCATCGAGGTTTCCTTTCGATGCGATAGCGAGTATATTGAGTACATCGTGGCAAGAATCGACGCTCCTATACTCCGCAGCATGTCCATCGCATTCTTCAATCAACTGATATTCAACACTCCACGGCTTTCTCGCTTTATCTGTCGCACACAAAATTTCAAGACGGCCGATCTTGTGACTATATCCTTTTTTGATACCAGTGTCAATATCAACGTTTTTCGGACGCGATTGTCGTTGATCATCTTGTGCGATTCGTCAGATTGGCAGCTTTCGTCAGTTTCACAGCTCTATAGCTCAGCGCTGTCTCCCTTCCCCACATTGGAATGCCTTGATATTCGTGACCATCGAGAATATTGGGAAGACGGCATGGAGAACATCCAATGGTTGGAATTTTTACACCCGTTCACTTCCGTGAGGGAGCTTTTGCTATCCAGTTATTCCGATAGTTTGTTTGAGCGTATCTCACCCGCCCTAGACGAGCTCGCCGGAGAAAGTGTAACAGGAGTGTTACCTGCGCTACGCAGTCTTTCCGTGGAGGGCCAACGACCATCAGAAGTTGGTAGCGAAGTGCGTGGAAAGTCACGATTTATTGCTACACGTCAGCTCTCGGGTTATCCTGTAACCATCCATTATGAGGACGATGAAGACTCAGATTACTAGTACGTGCGGTGGGACGTTGGTGATGGATAAGTGCTCTCTACAATCCATTCAATCTTTTGTGTTATCCACATACTGCCTGCCATTCTTCCTTATACAGGTTGCTCTACCACTGATATGCTAGTCACTATACCTTCGTCATAGGTAGCTTGGAATGACCAATAATCCAATTCTTGGGGAGATTGGGCGGAGAGCTCGAAAGGGAGAATATGAGAAACCAAACTTTGCATTGGGAAAGGGTGGAGACCCTGGAAATGCCTGACGAGGGCGCCAGGAATGAACGTCTGCCGATCACAGGCCGATGCCGATAACGTTCACCTAAGCGATTGGTGTGCAGTTACTGGCGAGTGGGCGCTGGCGAAGCGGAAACTTGGGCGGCTTACGATGTATAGTAAGTTTTTCTGAATAACTAGCGTGGACCCTGCCAGTGGGGGCCACATTGGGTGGCTCAGCGGGAAGCCGTTGCTGCAGAACTCACATCCGGTCAGATCTGGACCTATATTGGGTCAATTTGGGTGAAACTGTCTATATTAGGTCAAATCTGCATGGCAAGGTTTAGGAAAGCCAGCTTATTTTCTTAATATCATCGCCAAGCAAAACCGAACCAGTGGCAGCCACCTTATTATGTGTCAACCATCTGAATCCCCTCACACCAAACAACTTCCCCACCGCTCGCTCTGGCGCCGGTGATGGCACCATCCACTCGTTGGCGCTCTCTTTGGTCGTTCATGAGACGATTGGACGGAGGCACGGTAAGTAGATCGTGTAGCAGTTTCAATCGGAGGGTGGGATCTTATCATATGCGGCCCTTGATGCGGATCACATCAGGTAATGTGTGTATCCTCTAGTATTTTCTTCAATGCTGAGAGATAGTCAGTGCTATCGACAACGCCACTAGAGGACTCATCAGTCTAGGACGACTTCCAGTCACATGTGGCCTGTTCTTCTCGTTGGGGCATAGCACCATCGTAATTGCAGTAGTGAGTACTGAAGTCCATACCTGTTACAGCCTAACTTGGAGTCACTGCCACTTATCGACGTGAACACTCCCTAATTAGAATGTTGCTATCGCCATCAGTACCGATGTGTCTTAGAAGATCAATGGCGTTGGTCAGGTCGGTGGAATTGTTGGTGCGACACCATTCTCATGGCATGCATGTCATAATCTGGCAGTGAATTAAACCAAAGATTATCGGCATAGGTTCCTCTGTCAGCGCGTTCTTCCTCTTTATCGTGGGACTCGCAAATTCTATCATCCTTCAGAGGGTTCTCCGAAAGCGCCGGCAGGTCAGGACGGTCACACGATATGATGGCCAGCTGAATGGTGGTTGATTTCATTAGAATCAGAGGCGTAGAGAACAGCAATTACCTCGGTGTGAACAACCGAATGAACTCGAGGACGTGCTCGAGGATGATGGGCAGTACAACAATACCATAATGATGAAAATTCTGGGCCCCGTGATTCGCTTCGTCGATCGCCCATGGAAGGTACTCCCAACGTGATCCCTAGTCACTACACTGCGTGCCTCATACGAACACTCGCTTAGTTGTACCCGGTCGGTGTGTTGTTTGGATTCGGTGAACATATGTTCTACTACATGTGAAAGGTAATCAGCTGACCTGTGCAAAGGCTTTGACACCGCATCATCCATTGCACTTCTCGCTGCATCGGCCATAGCAAAGAAAGGTGCTGATTCGAAACGGATCCCTCCAGCTTACGTCGTCATCTTGCCTGTACTAGTCTCTTTATTCTCCCTCAGAGTTTGGACTGATACACACAATTAGATGCTATTCACGGCGGGAATGACATTGCTTGACTCGGTGGACTCTATTCTTATGCTATACTCTTATACTGGCTTCCCCGACAAACGCTTTCGTCTTTTCGAACCTATATCTGAATACACGGCGCCGGAGGAAGAATACGGGCCATACCAGGAAGTCGCGGCGACAGGTGTCTCCACAGTTTCTCAGCCGCGGCAACAGCGGGGCAGCGATATGAATGAGCACTGTCATCTTACAGCCGTGCCGCCCGCTTTAGACGAGAAGTCTGAGCAAATCGGACCTGCGGAGGAAGACAAGAAAGAGCCAGTGGTGGCTGTCACGATAGTGGCAGGTGCGGATACAAGGGTCAGAGACATCCGAATGAGAGAGAGCTGATCGTGAAACGGAACATGATGTCAGGACTGAGTATCGTACTCACGTTGATGAGCATCATCGTAGCGTTCAGGTGCGACTCGCATTCATTCCTATGTGGCTCCTGCGCGACGTTCGCTTGACTGGACTGCAGTATATCGCTCATCACGACTATGGGAGTGATTGGGGACAATTGTGCCAGATGTGTGGAGGCAGCGAAAAATGACAAGGGCCTGGCTGGGAACTGGTGGAGATTCTGGGCAGAGGTACGGGGCTGGTCTAACTGTTGAGTCGGAACTAACCTAGCCACCTCCAACAGGTGAACAACAACTCAGGATATATTGGTGCTGGAATCGTTGGGACTTTCGCGTCTGTCGTGGGTATATGGTATGGGGTCAGGTGGGCATTTGCAAGGTGGAAAAAGGGAGCATGATTGAAGAATAACCTTGAAGGGAACGACTCTATAATTTTTAGCTTCCCAAGGCTTCTCGATACTGTATTGATAGCCTTCTCCATTGGCTGGCTGGAACGCAACGTAGGCGTTTGTCTCCACAAACGTCGGCTAGTGGCGGAAAATTGCTCATTCACTATATCAAGCGTGTCAAGTTAGTTTTTTTGAAAGCAAAATGAAGGTGTGTGGTGTGGGGCCAGGAATCGAGAGAGAAGTCGAAGAGACATGAGATTGGGGTCTTCGTGGAAAGGCGGATGATAACGGTGCCGGAGTGGTGCCGGCATGAAGCCAACATGCAAGTTTGGCCAGCGCCACGTTCTTCGAGGCGCAGGAATAATTCCCCGTATACTACCGTGACGTAACGTCACCCACCGCAATCTCTACGTAGTAGTAGTACGTATGCAGCTACTTTTCGCTTGCCATCCAACGAGAGCTGACTGACCCACCCAGACCACTGCTCTTTGTTGTCAAACTACCCTCGCCCGTAGTCGTCGCTCCAATAGGAGTACACGGATTTTACCCAAGGACGAGGAGCTCGGGCCGGGACTGCGAGCGCAGGAGAAAGCATTGGCATGCCATTCGTATCGTCGACCGCGAGTTTAAGTGACATTGAAGTAGTAGTCAAGGTAAATGGAGAGGGGCACCGTGGGGTCCCAACTTATTGGTGCGTACTTTCCTCCTTTCTCCCTCCTTCCATTTTTCACGCGACGATGCTCGCCCATTTCCCTTTCCCCCTTCCCTTTGGCTCTCACTCGTGCGAGCAGGTCACGCAATAACGACGTGACGCTATCGGTCCTACGACGCACCAAGACGCGGGCTTCACCGCGCTCGTCGTGACGCTAGACACGTCCCTGCCCGACTGGGGCCACATGTCTTCGACACAGCGTACCTTCCCTTCACAGCAGGCGTCGTCATGCAAGTAAGCACGTCCACCCCGGTCTTTATGCAACGACGTCGATCACCACCGCGCCCGGCCGGACGAACGCCCCGCATTCCTGCTTGACCTAGCTACATCCCACTCACATCCCGCAAGCGCCTGGCCGCAGGCGACGAGTAGGTGTGGCAGGCGTTCGCGGTCGGGACCGGGTTGTTGCAAGGCCAACTCAGGCCGGTTCAGCTCGTATGAGGGACTCGCGATCTTCCGCGCGACCTGGGACGGTCCCATTGTGCTCAAACGATTTCAGGTTAACGAGGACGCTCATGCTGCGATGGACGCCCACGTGACGGTATAACCATGGCGAACCACGGTACGTTCTCCCGAGGCCCGAGCGAGAGAGAATGTGTCTTCCTGCCCGTAATTAGTTCCGGCGGATGTCGCCTTTCCGCAGGTGGGCGGCAGGTTGATGGTGCCATCGGCATCGGGGAAAACCTCCCTCGCTAGCGAAAGATAACCCGAAATAGTGGCGGGATAATTAACAATAATGGAAATAAGTGTGATAACTTTTGATAATTTGAAGTATCTGTCACTATTCCCTGGCAGTTGCATGCTGTTGTGAACTAAGAGATAATTGTCATTAAATTATTTCAAAATATCTATCCAAATCTCAAGTAGGTGTGCCTATTCGTGAATGGGTTGACATAGAAAGTCTGGCAGTGATCCAGAACTGTGAAAGAGTTCCAGTTCTCAGGAATGGTTGGGCCAAAACAAGGGAACAAATGTACACTATATAGGATCCATTCCACCAGGATTACACTTGCAGACAGCTGACCATATTTGATTACTTTGGATACTCTGTACATATGGTGAATTGGGTCTGGCATTGCGGGAAGTTGGGAGAACCATTCCACATATGTGAGATGGGATGGAAGGGTAACATCTGGGGATGGAAAGAGCTCATGGACCCACTTGCTTGGTATTTGGAAAATAACATGGACCTGCACTATCTGATCAACTGTGTTACAGTTAGTTTGGTCTATAGGCCATCAGTACAAACAGACTTACCTTTGTTGAAATGTGTGATACAATGGACAAGAACAGTGTCAAATCTCGATGGTATGATCTGCCCATGCAAATTGGTATATTCTGAACATGCCAGCACTGCATCTACTGTATCTGACTTGTCACTGTTATTACTAGACACAAACCTAATCTTATGGAAAACTGGAACAGCACAGAATGGGAGTAGTGTATTTGCTCCCCAATTGCATAGTGCTTGCCCGAAGGTGTTGGGATTGTTGACTTGGGCAATGAAATCGGCCAGGGCGTCTTGAAATTGGATTGCACCATACTTCATATAGAGATCATTCCAAGACACAGCCTTGATTGTCGGATTTTGTGCCATCTTTAGAATGCCAATGTGAGCCTCAGCATGTGGCAGACCAACAGGCATCCTAGTGCCCGTGTCCGTCCCAGGTCATCCACCCTGCTGCTGCCGTTCTATAAGTGCCGCATGCTGTTGCATCTTCTCACAACACTCCAACCATGCAGTCATCTGAAAGTATTTGTCCTTGTGGTTTGTCACACGGTAGGCATCCTTTGCAAAATTGATGTGAAGACGTTCCGTCTGCTCTGTATTATAGTTGTCAGTAGTTCCAAACAGCATGATCGATGATCTGTAGTGGAGCAAACTGTGGAGCTTCAGTATCTTGAAGTTTTCTTGTGTGCCTAGGTCGACAAAGACTTGCTTATTATCGTGGAACAGTGTCAGAGACTCCTGGAGGTGGCAAAGAGTATTGCTTGTGTGTGTTGGGTACTGTGCAAGGTACAGGAAGTCAAGCAATGCTTGCACAGCTTTGATGACATGCACTGACACCAGGCCACAAGGAAGACAGAGATTGATGATGAGTCCAAGGAGGATGTGGCACATATTCTTGTGCTCCTGTCCTGTAACCCAGGAAAGGGTTGTTATGCTGTTGACAAAGACCATTGTGCTGTGATTCGGCAGTAAAGATTGGCAGTGTGCATTGATCTCTGCTGGCCCAAAGATTGTTGGACTTGTTACCCATGCTATGATGTGTTTCATAACCCCTTGAAGGAGTTGATGAAGGATATCGGGTGTGATTGAAAGGAAGATGTCAGAAAATGGAAGGGACTCCCAGAAAGGGTGGAAAATGGGTTTGAGACTGGCTTCTTGACAAGCCCTATGAAATAGCCATCCATTCCTGTCAGCTAAGCGATATGTGTTGGCTGCATCACTAACACAGCAGGATGGAAACTCTTGGTGCTCTCCAAGTTGATCATGGGGAACCTGACATTTGGGACAGCGACTGCTGTATGTGCAGGTTACAAGAGCCTGCTCAGGATAGTCTCTGATGAAGGCCACAAGGATTGGGTGGCAGCAGCGCCAGATGCCATCCATGCTCATCATAGGAATGCCATTTTCACCACAGGAACTAATTGGCACCAAGACATTCTGCATACAGGCATGAAATAGGTTCGCTATGGCACAACATTGGGTGGCCTTATTCGTAATGCCTTTTAGGCAAGTTGTTGGAATGTAGCCGACCAAAATTTGTGCATAGCACATTGGCTTTTGCTGCATGTCCTTTGATATGTTTCCAATTGTGAGATAAATTGGATATGCTGTCTTTCCACAGAAGACAGTAAGTTGTGTTTTGTCAGAAGAAAGTATGACAGGTAGAACTGTTGCCCCTGGTTGACAGGATTCGAGAGACATCTGGGCACTAGTCTAAATGCCATTTCGCAATTCAAGTCAATCTTATGCACCTGTACATTCCACCACCAGTTGCCTGTATGCATCTCGTTTAGGATATGGCACTTTTGTTCAGCACAGGTGTAGTGCTGCACCAGTGCAAACACAAGGTCATGCTGGAATTCTGGGTTGCCAAAGAGAGAGCAAATGCATTGTAGGGTGTTGCAGCAAAAGAATTGAAGGTCTTCATTTCCAATCACTAGCTTCTGACATTCGAATGGTGGTAGTCCAGGCAAGTACTTGTCAATCATTGCATTCAATTCTCTTGCTGTTTGATACAAAAGGTTGAGTCTTTCGACAACCTTTCCCCACATGTTAGTGCTGAGATAAGCAAAAAGAGGTGCCCATTTACCTCAGGGATCACAAGCAGACCTGTGACTGCTGCAGACATTGGGCCATGTAACTTAGCCCAATATGCAACTTCCCAGTTGCATCGGGAGCGAAATGGTGCCCATATCGAGTCTCTATGTGCCACGAAGCTTGGCCTGTTCATGGCTGAGGTGTTATGCAGTCCAGTAATTGGGGCGCCAGGAGAGCCGAACAGAAATTGGTCAATGACCATGGTGAGCACTGTCTCTGTTCCACCTGCCTCAACCTGAATGGGTGGTTGACCAGAATCATCTAAGATTCCTGGTAACAGCAATTCAAGCTGTTCAATGGCCAATCCCTGACTAGGTGGGTCTATGTTCAGGATATTGATGCCTCGTGAGAGTATCTTGAATGCCTCAGTGTTGACAGCATTGGCTGAGTCAACATCACTCTCGTATGCATCTTGAATACAATTGTTGTAACCTAGAACAGACAGGGTTAGTCTTAGAATGAGGTGAATGTGTGAAAGATTGGGATCTGTCTGTCGCTTGTCATAGGTAGACTTACTGCCCGATGGTTGTGCCACCACAATAGGCTCTTCTTCATCCGATATCCCATTGTCTGCAGGGTCATATTCATGAGACATGTGATTGCCAGGAAACATTTGTGGTGCGTGGCTGGAGATCGATGCTAGTGGTGCCATTGCATGAGGATGGGGCAGACATGCTTGTGAGGCACTGGATATGGATATGGTTTGACAGTGCATGTTCCAAGTCTTTGTAACATGTTGAGTAAATCCTTTAGCAGTAAAGGCCTTGTTACAGCCACAACATTGTATCTGCATGGCATTCATGACAAGCTGGAAAGTTAGTGGGGTGAAAATAGTTAGTGGCCAAGAATTGCATGTGGGCCAAGAACTGCAATGGCATGACAAGGATAGTTGGCTGCCAGCCAGTTAGTCTACATGAGCTTTTATTATAAAAAGAACTCACCTTGACTTGAGTCCACATCCCAATTCCTGTTGTTACTGGTTTTCTCGAATCCTCACCTCCACTCATTTTCATCTTGAATTCACTCATACCTTGCAAGACACGTCATTCTCAGTCAAATAAAGTGTCCCCTGATGGGGACAACACTGCATTGCAAGGTTCTATAAATATAGAAACAATGCTACTCAATGGCCAAAATCTGGCCACTGGACAAGCACAAACCAGTCTAGCAGGTATGTGAAAAAAGCTTTATGTTGGGTATATCTAACTATGAGAGGCAGGGACAAAGCATACCTCCATTGATGCTAGATCTGCCAATCAGGCCACACAGATAACACGTGCTACAAAGAGGGCATGGATGCTTGGTAATTTACACTGCATCATAAATGGGGCAAAAAGATATTGACTTGAATTTAAAGGCCCCATTTCTAGTCACCAAGTGGCACCTGGTTTGCCAACTGAAGAGGAGGGAGGTAGAGTGGGCAAGCAAGGTACCAGGGAGGACAAGTGCAAGGCTAGCAAGCAACCGAGTGTCACAGGGATGTGTCAGTTGCAATGAAGTAAGTCACATGCTGACAAATCAAGTTTGTTTAACATGTGTTCACATTGCATTCGTTTTTTCAGCCCACTCTTTTTATCCTGGTTGTGGCAACAACAGGAACACTCTACTCACAAATTCCTTGTTCGAAAACAATCAAATTACCGCTGCTGGTGATAGTGATGTTGAAAGCAAGGGTGAGTGGATCACTGGGCCAGACCTAGATGAGCCAGCTGCACACCAGTGACCAGTCATCGAGAGCCTCGGAGGCTCTAGCAATTGAGGTACGCTTTCAACATTCTCAATGTCGTCCAACTCAAGAAGATATTCATATAGAGACCATTGTGGCAGGCTTCTGCCCCACTTTCTCAGCCCTCTGTGCCACTTCCTGGGATGCTGAGTCCTTCCACCTCAGTGCCCAGTTGTACTGTCTCAATGCTTAGTTGTACTGCCTTAATGTCCAGTCCTTCCACCTTGATTCCTGGTCGTTCCATCTCGGTGCTCAATTCCTCAATTTCTAGTTCTTCTGCCTCGGTGCCCAGTCAGTCCACCTTGATACCCAGCCCTGCCTCAATGCCTGGTCTTCATGCCTCAACATTTAGTCCTTCTGCCTCGGAGAACATTGTGACATGCTTCATTTTGTTCTTCCACTCCTAAGCCAGAAACTGACCATCCTGCCTCTCTAGACATGCAACACCTGGCCTGACAGTGAAACTCAAGTCAACAACACCAGCGCACCATGAGCAAACTATGGTAACGATGCCATAGGCACCACTCGTGCTCCTGTGTCGGCACAACCTCTGTGGCCAGCTGACACCAATTTGGTGTTTGCTTCGGGTTCAAATAGGGTGATGATGATGCAGCAGCATCTGTTGATTCGTATTATCATCCAGGATGGAATTGAGAATCTTCATGCCAACCTTTTGTTTGAGAATGGATTCCCTGACATGCATACTTCTGTGGTATTTACAAAGCTTTCTCTTCTAACTGCAGCCAGGTCACATTACCCAGGTGCTTTGTTCATCCATCGATGCCTCCTGAGTGACAAAGAATACATTGGACATCTGGTTCCCCTGGTATGCTTTTCAGTTCTTGAGATAATATTTACTGATGCTTTTAACAGCTGCAAGCTCAGATTCCACTTTTCTGAAGTGAAATCAAAGAGCAGTGCAGTGCTCTTGTCTTAGCAGAGTTCTTGTCCATAAACTCAGCAACTCAAGTCATCCAAGATGTCGACAAGCAACTATTCGACTACAACTATATATTCCCATCGACAGCCAATGTAAGTAATTCACATCATTGTGACCTAACATCCACTAACTTTAGTGTTCAGAGGTCCAGTCTATGGACTGCTAAAAGACTGCAACCGGACTGCAACCACAACTGCAAGAGACCAGACCTGCAGTTGTGGTTGCCTCAGGCAACTTAAGTCTGGTTGCTGGTTGCCCAGATTTGCTAAAAGTCCACAACTGGAAGAAAACCGATTGCCATTGGTTGCAACCGGTCTTTGCAGCTCTTAGAGAATATTCAAAAAAAAAACTAAAAACTTATTTATTTACTTGTAACTCACTAAATAATACAGTTATACATAATTAAACTATATAATAAGATGAAAGGAAACTGGGGCAAACCCAGCTTAGACGGCAAACTGGGAATGGGGGAGGGTTTATATACCCCTAAGCATGTGCACAGGCCATTTGGCCTTGTGTGTAGCTGCACTGCATCTCTCTTTCGCTGTTCGCTGATTGCCAATGCATTGTTTACCTATATTTATACTTGTGTCGTTTGTTGCCTCTCAGCCTTGGTAAATTACATCACTCTCCTTCTCTTCTTGGACATGACACGCAGATGCAATGAACAACGCAAAAACCACACACAATGAACGGGGCAACAGCACACAACAAACACCGCAATTCAGCACAACAAACAGGGCAACGGCACACAATGAATGGGGCAACGATGGCAAATGATGAATGGGGCAACGACAGCAAATGACAAATGGGGTGACGAGGCATAGGGCATGATGACATGCAACCAGCGGTGCAAAGACTGCATGCAATGAATGCTGCGACAATGCATAACAAACGGGGCAATGGCACACAATGGACAGGGCAACGGCACACGATGAATGCTGCAATGATGCATAACAAACAGGGCAATGGCATGCAATGGACAGGGCGACAGCACATGACAAATGCTGTGACAAGGCATAGGGCATGATGACATGCAACCAACACCATGAAAACCATACACCATGAACACCATGACAGCATGCAATGAACAGAATGAGGCACAATGGTACAAAATGTTAATGTGTAGTGTAGATTTGAAAGTAGCACTAGTGTTGGTACACATAATCCTAATACTAAGTCTTACTTGTGGAAGAGTCAGAACAACCAGTTTGAACCAGTTGCAACAGTAGGATTGGACCGAAGTGGACTGGTCTCGAATGGTCCAGTTGTGGTTGCACTGAAATGGGATTGGTTGCAACCAGTTGCAGTTGCCAGTTGCCTAATTTGGCTGCAAAAAACCGGACCAGACTGGACTTTGAAACACTAACTAACTTGTTGTGCAAACAAAGGTTACAATGCGTTCACATCCATATTGTAACCAGCAGATCATCACTGTGATCTGTGACCTGTATTTCACTGGTGGTGTCACCTCTTTTGCACATTGTTTTGATCACCTCTTCCCAACCCATCAACACCACAATGGGGTGACTATGCAGGAGGTTCCTATTCCAATGGTTGTGCTAGTAGCCACTGCAGTAAGTTGTTTAGTTTATGCCTTTTAAAGATTGTGCTAACTAGATCTCAGCTCTATGCTGCTCTGTATGAGTGGCAGACTGGTGTCCAATGGACTCAAGAATTCTCAAGTACCGCATTTCTTGATGTATATGAGGGCAATGTTGGCACAATGAACCATCTCCAAGAGGTCCACATCAATGCCTTCCATCTAATGATGGCAGACATCTATACCAAAGTTAGGTGAGTTCAAATTTGTTGTGATTTTTGTGATTGTTTACTTATACATGCTTTCGCAGTTCACCAGGTGGGACAACAGTCCCCATTGCACAACTTGATTTGAATCAACTTGAGGGATGAACTCATACTCTCCTACTTTTGGTAGTCCTAGTCCAATGCAACACTATACCCTTCTCTGATCTGTCCCAAAAACTAGTTAACTAACTATACCCTTTTCCTGACTTGATGGTCCGCATATTTCCCTTGTGTCATTCATTACTCATCATTTCTATAACTTGGACATTAGTTTACCATTGTGGTAGCAGTGTGGTAGCATAGCCAGCCAGAGTGCATTATGGCAATTATAATTAATTATGAAAAATTGGTTGTGAATGTCAGCATGAAAATTATCATGATTGTTGCACATTATACCTGGCTATTTCACATAATAACAAGTAAATTATGGGGGGGCTAACTAGTGAACGATAATGCTATGGGACAATAATTTCCACTAGCGAACATAATTTATGCTTGCTAGCAAAAATTATCGAAGTATGTTTCCTCTGATGGGCTCATTCAGCACCCTCAAGGAGATCATGTTGTCATTGAGGGGCACCACATCCAAGAACAATGCAAGTTTGTGGTTCTCTTTGTCTCAGGTATCTCTTTGTTTGGGACATGAGCAGCTACTCATGCACAAGATGGTTTTCTCGGTTGTCTTGGAGCAGCTGATCATGTTTGCCATAGGTGGCAAGGGTGGCATGGATCACAGAGTCCTGGCAGATACTGAGTCCACACTCAGACACTCAGACTCAGGACATTGATAAGATCTGGGGGAAGAGGGAAGTTGTAGGCTGTGCTGGAGAAGGTGAACCTGAGTAACATGAAATACCACTGTGAATGTCCCTTAACATCGATCTGTTAATGCATTAATGTCCAGCGTATGATACAGTCACCTGATTGTCACGAAAACCCCTGAGAAACCTTGGGTCCACAGGCATTATGGCACTTCTTTTTTTTTTTTT
>QFEY01000952.1:0-30638 GCA_003316435.1 Russula virescens | reverse complement strand
TTTTTTTTTTTTTGAATCCAAGTTTATAATGCACTGCATGTAAGTATGTACAAAGACATGCACAGACTGGCGGTGCAGTCCGATTTGGCTGGAGTGTGTTAACATAGGAATGTGTGGTTGCATAGTGATGTGATGTGTGTGGTGTGTGTGTTGTGGCCTAGTGGCCCTCCCCTCTACCCATGGTCCTCCGGAGTTGCCTCCCTCATATCCATTGTCTTGCCTCTCTGTCTCAGTATGATGCAAGCCTGCAAGTTTGCTATGAATGCGCCCAGTGCTGCTCTGCCTTTCTCAGAGCCAAATATGAATGAGATTGAGTTTGTGCTTAATACCATGTGGATATGTTTGGCCCTTGCAGCTTCGTGTGATGGACAGTTTGTGATGACATGGTGGGCTGTTTGGAGGTCTTCTCTGCACTCGCAGTGTGTGGGGTCATGAGATTGGGGGCAGAATCTTGCTGTGTATTCCCCTGTGAAGGCATGTGTGGTCAGCAATTGAATGCCTGTGCAGAAGATGAGATGTGAGTGTGAGGCAAGGCCTCACACAAACAGAGGAAGACATCCATCTGGTGGGCTGGTGAGGGTGAGATATGCCAGTTGTCTTTTGGATGATGCAGTCCATTCCACCTGCCATTGATTGATTGCTCCCTTCTTGGTGTTGGTGTGGATCTGGTCTTTGGATGGGGGAGATGGTGGGTTGTCTGCATTGTATGTCATTGATCTGGTGGCTGCTGTGGCTGCTGCCTTGGTGCATGCTACTGCTGGTGAACCTTTGCCTGCAGGGACCCAGCTGACCCTGATTTGGGCATGCTGGTAGGTGTCCAGGATGTTTGTTGTGGCCTGTGTGAAGTCCATCATTGGTTCACCCTGGTTGGTCGCTGCAGTGTTCAGGCATTGGGTTGGGACGAGTGGGTCTGTGCTGAAGATCTGCACATCATGAATGACATTGTGTTCATGGAGTAGCGGGATCACTAATGCTGTGGCCAGCGTCAGCACTCTGAATGCTGCATCTCAGGCTGATGCATTGGGGCCTAGGGTTTTGGTCAGCATCTCTGTGACTTTGCCCTGGTACATGGCCATGCATGCTGCCATAGTGATGGGAGTGCCCTCACAGTTGTTCGGGCAGCTGCCATGACAGAATAGTAGGAGGATGTCCCAGCAGTGGCTTGAGGCAAGGCTGGCAATTTCTCGCAATCTTGCCTTTCTGTCCTTGCCACGTGGAATGTCTTTGACTGTGAGGAGTCGGTCAGAAGCAGACAGTAGTCTGGTCCAGGGTGTGTGTCTGAAGGTGTGAGCCCTTCTGGCATCCACTGGGACCAGACTTGCTAGTCTTGCAAGTGGGGTTGGAGGTGCCTGGTGTGGTGGTGTTATGGCTCTACAGGCTGTTCACTGTACCGGGTGACTTTCTATAGTTCTATAACTATTAGTAGTATTGGGCGATTGAGGGTGTAGTTATCCACTAGGGATGAATGGGCAACAAAGGTAGGAAGTGATGAATCTAAGATAGATCCAAAGGATACAATAATCCAGAGGTGACACTGGTGTAGGACGAATGAGGAAGGGGAGTCAATCACTACATGGCTGATGGTGATTGGTGACAAGTGGGACACGGGCCGATGAGCAGCAAGGCGGGCTGAGGACCACTTTGAGTAAGAATATGAAGGTGATACACTGAGTGGGAGGTCTGGCCCGGGGCACACGATGATTACTGCTTTAGGACTAACTAGCAGTAGACATCTTAGTTTATAGCACTAAGCAGGCGTATGAATGCTCTCAGCAATGAGCCAAGTGCGAGCAAGGTGAGGAGATGAGAGGGGAGGTCTTGAAGCAAACACTTAGGCTGGCACTAAGTGAGGAGGGACAAATGACAATGTAGATTGCATACAAAGTCGAGCTTAGGGCTCAACTCTCTAGTCAGGCAGTCCTTATATACAAGGAGTCCAGGTAACTATGCTAATAGGATCTGAGTCACAGCTAGTCCTAGTAGTGGTAGTATCAGTAGCATACAGCAGCTATCATAGGGCACACAGTCACACATAGTATTGGTACTTGAGGTAGCATGTATCAGTACATCAGGCAGGAGTCATCAGGCGTAGGTAGCTATGCAGAAGGCAATATGTACAGTAATCAGTCTGAAGTAAGACGGGGCAAATGGGTAAGCATAATGGAGTCAGCAGTCCATAATACAGTAAAGGTAAAAAGTTCGTAACAGGTGGGTTGGTGTATCCTTTCCCTCTAGCCTCTGGCGGGCACCATGGAGGCCCTAGGTGTTGGATCAGTTGGGATGAGTTTGGAATGGAGAGGAGCGATAATGCAGCTGATCTTGTCTGCATTCTGAGATGGATGTGCATCAGCATGATTGCACTGAGTTGGTGGAGAGGGGCCGCTGGAGTGGTCTGAAATGCTCCCATGATCCACCGAACTGTGGAATCCTGGGTGCGTTGGAGAATCTCTGTCAGCCCCTTCTGGCCTTTGAACCAAATTGGTGCTCCATATGTTAGTACCAGTAGGCAAATGGCGTTGTATGCCAGCCTCCAGTTTGCATGATCTAGACCATGCACCAAGTTGCCCAGCAGTCTCAGGGCCTTCATCGTGCCTTGGGTGCAAGTAGCCATGATGGAGACATGACAATGCCAATTAAGGCGATAGTCAATGAAGAAACCAAGATATTGAACTGTGTTGGAGCAGTGGACTTGTAAGTCTGCTGCTCCGTCCACTGGGATCATCAGTGTGTCTGGTCTCTGGCCATGTATGTCTGGCCAGGGCCTAGATGGGCTATAGAAAATGATTTCCATCTTCTCACTCTCAATTGATAGGCCAGCCTTTCTGAGCCAGGCTAAGCACTCTCAGAAGCACTTGGTCAGCAAGGCAGCCACTATTTTGTAAGAGGGGCCTGATGCCAGGATATTCCCATCATCAATATACATGAAGAGGTTGCAGTCTGACCACTCACCTGACTTCCATAGGAGCCCAGCGGTGTAGATGATTGAGAGGACCAGGGAGATGGGCGACCCTTGAGGGGTGCCCGTGGGGGTAGAGATTGGGTCTGACATGAACGCATTGAACTGGAGCTGTGCTGACCTGCCCTCAAGAAATGACTCCAGCCAGTCACAGATGTTGGGTGCAAAGCCCATGCATCAGCAGGTTCAAACTAGCCCTGTGTGGCTGATGTTGTCAAAAAAGCCCTGGATGTCAAATTGGAGGGAGGCACAGCATCCACTGTGTGCATGCATGGTGCTGATGTCATGGACTAGGGTTAGCCCAGCATGTGTGGTGGATGAGTGTAGCCTGGCCCTGAATTGGTTTGTTGGAACCAGGTTGAACTTGCCAATGTCGTGGAGGAGCCATTTGGCCACCACTTTCTCCAGCAATTTGCTTAGGCACTCCAGGAGTGCAATGGGGTGGTAGCTTTTGGGGAGGGAGTAGTCTGATTTGCCTGGTTTGGGAACCACTGCAATCATGGCTCCCTTCCATGCTGTGGGGTGATAGCCAGCATAGAGGCAAGAGTTGAAAAGATTGACAAACCATTTGGGGGCAGCCTCCCAGGCCCATTTGACGAGCTTGTAGCTGTGGCCACTCTTGCCAGGTGCAGACTTGTTGCTAGCAGACTTGAGGGCCTCGGCTATTTTGCTTTCTGTGACTGGGTTGTGCTCTCTGACATACATGGCTGGTTTGTCATCCTCTGTCTGGGTCAGTGCTGGGGGAGACTCCTTGAAGAAGCATGACTTCAAGGCTTCTGCCATGTCACCTGTGTTGTTCGAGAGTCCATCTGCTGTGGCTAGGGCTGGATGGAGCATAGCCTGCAGCCATGCCTCTATCGTGCAGCAGCCCAAAGCTTGTCAGGGTCCTTGAGGAAGTCATCAGCCCAGGCTTGCTTAGCTAGGCAGATGGTGGGTTTTAGTGCCTTGTTAGCTAGCCATTTGGCTTCGCCCAATTGGGCATTATGTATGGCATTAACCACTTCACGGCAGCCATCATTCCACCAGCATGCTGCCTTGATAGGCCTCTCATGCCTTGGTTTGAATGTGGACACTGAGGTGGTTTCTATGCAAGCTGTGAGCTCCTCTGCTATAGAATCAATCACTTGCCTGTCCATTGAGAGAGGGGGGAGCCTCATGTCCTTCCTGAAGTTGAACACCCAGGTCTCCCACTCTGCATCTTGTATTATGTAGGGAGGGGATGTATCATGTGGGCCACCCTTTGTTGATGTTGTCATCGTGAAAGTGGCCCACAGGCCAGCGTGATCTGATCCCAGTGAGGCCATGAAGTTAACCCTAAAGTCATGGAAAGAGTCATCCCAGATCAAGTCAATGGTGGAGTCTTTCTGGCATGAGTCTTCTTTCCTGGTGGTGGTGCCTGGATGGTTCAGAAGGTCTAGGGAGTGAGCAATGGCCCACTCTTTGATGTCCATTGCTCATGGTGATTGTCGAATCCCCAGTGGCGACCAAACCCTGGCATGGGTGTTGAAGTCACCACCAATTATTGTGGGGATTTGTGGGTCAGGGTCAATTGAGGTGATGGTGGCAAGTGAGCGGTCCCAAATCTCCTGCCCTGTGCCACCACTGTCCCCATCCTCTCCCTGAGAGTGGGCATTGTGGTATACATTGTATATTCTAAAGGTCTCATATTTAGTGTGTACATCCATTGTCATCATGTGGTAATTGGAGGAAAGGTCAAAGCAATTCATTACTGTAAAGAAGGTCGCTGCGACCCTTCTTGTTACAAACTTTTTACCTTTACTGTACTATGGACTGTTGACTCCATTATGCTTACCCATTTGCCCTGTCTTACTTCAGACTGATTACTGTACATATTGCCTTCTGCATAGCTACCTACACCTGATGACTGTTGCCTGATGTACTGAGATATACTGCCTCAAGTACTGATACTACATGTGACTGTGTGCCCTACAATAGCTACCATATGCTACTGATACTACCACTACTAGGACTAGTTATGACTCAGATCCTACTAGCATAGTTACCTGGACTCTGTGTATTTAAGGACTGCCTGACTAGAGAGTTGAGCCTTAAGCTTGACTTTGTATGCAATCTACATTGTCATTTGTCCCTCCTCACTTAGTGCCAGCCTAAGTGTTTGCTTCAAGACCTCCCCTCTCATCTCCTCACCTCGCTCGCACTCGGCTCGTCACTGAGAGCATTCATACACCTGCTTAGTGCTATAAACTAAGACGTCTACTGCTAGTTAGTCCTAAAGCAGTAATCATCGCATGCCCCAGGCCAGACCTCCCACTCAGTGTATCACCTTCATATTCTTACTCAAAGTGGTCCCCAGCCCACCTTGCTGCTCGTCAGCCCATGTCCCACTTGTCACCAATCACCATCAGCCATGTAGTGATTGACTCCCCTTCCTCATTCGTCCTACACCAGTGTCACCTCTGGATTATCATATCCTTTGGATCTATCTTAGATTCATCACTTCCTACCTTTGTTGCCCATTCATCCCTAGTGGATAACTACACCCTCAATTGCCCAATACTACTAATAGTCATAGAACTATAGAAAGTCACCTGGTACAGTGAACGGCCTGTAGAGCTGTAACACTTCTGTAAGCAATTACCTTGCAGCGTTCACCCAGTTGATGGTGTGGGTACATAATGTCCTATCGTGGGTTGGCCACTGACCCTAGCACCTCCGTGCCTTGGGGGTCTGTGTCTGAATGGCAAGTGTTGATAGTGTCAAACCAGGGTTCCTGTACTAAGATGATGTGAGCCTTCTTGTTTGAGTTCAGAATAGTGTGAAGTCTAGCATTGCTCTGCTGAGCATTGACCCATAGAATATTTATTTCATTCATTGGGGGGTTATCTCATCATTGATGGAGTTGTGCACAGGGATGCAGAAAGCAAGCTGAGCTTTGCAGCAGACATCAATGGCTATGTGGCCCGAGATGTTGCAGTTGAGGCAGCATGGCTCGCAGTTGCACATGCCATGGACCCTGTGGTGGTTCTTCCTGGGGCACATTATGTTGTGGTCCCTTGCATGGTGTCCTTTGCCACACTGGTAGCATTTAACTGCATTGCAGGGCATCAAACACCGGTTCACAATGTGTCCCAGTTTGTGGCACCTGCCACATTGGGTGAGTGGAGGGCATGAGACCCATTTGGCAAATGTGACAGGCTTTCTGAACATCACAAGATGTGCTTTTTTCATTGTCTGTGTGATTGTGCCATCTTTATCAATGAATGTGAAGGATATGGAGGAATTTTCACCAGTGATATGTTCTGGTTGTCAGACCCAGGCTGGTGCCAGCACAAAGTGGAGTTTTGCACATATCAGGTTGCAGATGACCTCCTCCAATAGCTGTTCATTTGAGTACATGGTGTTGCAGTCAGGGTCTGAGACTGGAGTACCATGGAAGATGACTCTAGACCAGCCTGAGCAAGGAGCCAGTACTCCATTCGGAAAAGGCTGAAGGAGGATGTGTGCAACCTGGTGAAGCAAATAGTGTGTCTATATGATGGACAAAAACAAGTGTACAAGAGGGTCAACCTCAGATGTGCACTATGAGCACAATGTCTGTATTAAGATAATAACTAACTCACCTCAGATGTGCACTATGAGCATAATGTCTGAGGCGACGAAAATGAACCAACTACTGTGTATAGTAAGAGGTACCAAATAGTGCCAAATAGTAAATGATTAACTATCAATAAGTATCTGTAAGTGCCCTAAGTGGCAACACCAAAGTAAATCTATTTCTACTACAAATGGCTCGCTCTGCGGCCAATTTCTACACTCCCCCTCATTTCGCAGATAGTCCGTGGGGTGTCCAGAAATGTTTCCAATAAGAAAGAGTGTCACGGACAGACTCTTGGTACATTCAGAAGAACAGTCTATGTAAATTTCACTATATGCGTCCTGCTCCGTTTGAGCTACTGTACAGATTGGTACGTCTCTATGAGGCTCCCTGGATCGCCTGAGGATCCTTGTACTATTTGCTGTGCCTATGACTCGTTCTGACTCGTCCCTGATATGTACTATACTTGCAGGCAGTGTCCCGGCGTCGTTCCAGACCCTAGGATCAGTACTAGTAGTATTATGATCCCTCTTGTATTTAAGAAGTCCTCAGTACGAAGTTGAGCCCTAAGCTCGACTTAATTCTCAACTTGTAGCTTCCTCACACCGTCTGCTCAGAGGATCAGGGATCGCCTTACGTTCTATCCCCACTCCTCTCATCAATTGTGTGAAGAGTCTTTCAGTCGCTCATCCAGCTTCACTCCTTCAAGACTCTACCTAGTCTACCTGCTTAAAGGCGCAGGTGTATACCGCTTAAGCTTGAGCGTTAAGCAAGCACGACTTTTAGCCACCCTATTGATTGGACTTTGACTCGAGTATCCTACTCGTGACAAACCTAATCACTAGTGCGCATACTTGGGATGACTTGAACTGGATAACACCTTTATCCTTTTCCTCTTGTACCAAGTTGTGTTCTCAGAGATCGAGGAGCGACATGCTACTGGCTCTTCTTCCTCTGATAGCTTGCTAAGGTCCGCTTGACCTCGTTTGAGCCAGCTCTCAGTCCAAGGCCCGCTACAGCCTTAACAAAGAGGGCCGCCCACACGTTTTGTTGGAGGTTTTCCGGGGGGTTGTGGCCAGCGCGCAGGCCCAGGATGCGTGTGACAGAGCATGACCAATTCGATGGAGGCCGTGCATGCACCTCCCTCTGGTCCTTCCCGACTCGATAGGCACGTGCTCGGCCCCAAAACGACTCCAATGACAGCAATAACTTGCAAATCGAGACCACAGGGGGCATGGGGAAGGGTAGGCAACTGCACTTGCTGAGAGTGCTGCCATACTGACCATGTTTTCGAGCGGCCAAGTGGGACATGCAGGGCACTCGACTGTGCCCATCGCGCTCGATTTCCCGGCCTCAACAGGCCTCGTCTTCTTGTGTTTAGCCTCCCAGGGAGGTGCCTTCTTGGGCTGGCAAGTGCCCTTGGTTTCCACAGCGGCCGGTGCGCCCGCTTGCGACCTCTTTCGCAGCAGCAAGGTGTGCCCAGTCGCACCCTTTTTTGACAGCTGTGGCCAGCGCAGGCCCTTCTTTGTGTCCTCTCGTGGCATCAAGACGCCCTCACCGTCACACCTGGTTGGTGCGACTCACAACAGCGGTGCCTTGTGCACATGCTCGCGCACATTCGGGTCGAGTCGCTGCGCCATATTGCACGCGCACTCACCCTCTCTCATGTCGAGTCGTGGCACCGTGTTGCGCCCACACTCGTGCTCGCGCGCTGTATCGCGGCCAGTCGGGGACCCTCTTGGCAGTGCCTTGTGTGTGCGCTCGCCGTCTGTCGAATCGGATCGCCGCGCCTCGCACACCTCTGTTGGGTTGCCTCGCGGCAGCAGTGCCTCAGGCACTTGCTTGCCCTTGGCCGAGTTGCTTTGTGGCACCGTTTCGGGATTGCATCGCGCCATGCCCTCTGCCCAGGGTTCCAACGCCTTGGGCTCAGCAGCTGCAGCTTTCTCAGCTGCATCAATGAGTTCGGTGCTGGCAGGACTCTTGGTGGAGACAGGTGCGACCTTCGCGGTCGGCGGCACTCCCCCTGACTCCTGCATGTCAGCGCGCACCGGTTCGCTCACCTCGTCCTCGCCATTCATGATCGCGCTGGCAAGCCCAAGACTGTTGATGTCTTCGGGGCCTTCAGGATCTCCAGGGAGCCAAGGTAGGTCGCTTGGTGCTGACCATACTCCCCCTGGTTCACATAGGTCTTTGGAAACGCGCTCGGGAGGCTTCAGGGCTTCAAGATAGGGTGAAAAAGTGTGAGGGGTACAAGGGGCGACATATTGCTCGCTCCCCACAATCGGTAAGATAATGTTTTGCTCCCCCTCGAGCAATACTGACGCCTTTGTACAGGCATCCAAGTCGGCGGTATCAATACCCAGGCTGGGCCAAGGGTCTGGACGCGCGTGCTCCCCCTCATTAACGACAGGCCTCTGCGCCTGGCATGCGCAGACAGGAGCCTTCAGGACTTCGACAAAATGCCCCGAACTGGTGGAGCCCAGTGATTTCAGGTCCGGGAGGTCGGGCGGGCGCCCATGCGTGATTCCGAGGGTTGCCATGCCCTCGAGTCCATATGCCTGCGACTGGCCGCTGTGCCACGTTGCGCGCTGCAAGTGCTTGCCCCGGAGCGAGTCCGTCGGCCCTCTCACATCAGTGGGGTGGATCTGCTCGGGCTCGAGCTTGTCTGGGGGTTCCACGGCCTCGTCTGGCGGCGGGGGTTCATGCGGTGGCAGCGCCGAGTATGCGCGGCCCTCTGCATCTGTATTGGCCAGTGTCCTTGAGTTAACAGCCGGTGAGCGCTGCATCCTAGCAGCCTTGGGAATGGGTGGCGGTGGCGACAATGGCAAGGTAAGGGATCTTTGTGTCTTGAGCATGGGGTGATGGCTGACTCTGGGATCTTGCAGCTCGACGCAGGGACCTTTCTCCCCCTCGACTCCTGCAGTTTCCTCAGCAGGTCCATCCTCCTCCATCTCCTCCAGCATCCAGTCATCCCCCACGTCCATCAAGACTTCTGTTAGGTTATTCAAGACCTCCGGCCCCGCACCCACAAAATGCGCGGTGTCTTCATTCGAGGGGTCAAGCTCGCCCCATGACCAGTCCGGCTCCACGTCGACTGTTTGCGTGTGAGCGACGTCATCGAGGGCATATGGCTTGCCCAGCAGCAAGTCTGGTTCCACGACAACCATGAGCACGTGAACAACTTCCTCTTGGGGATCCTCCTCACCGAGGATTGGATTCGGTTCTGCGGCGACCATTTGCGCGTGAACCCAGGGGCTTGGATGTCCTATATGGCCTCAAGGCAGGCCCCACTCTGCGTCACCATCGTGCGCGTGAGTGGCCTCTTCCTCGGCCAACCAGATGCTCCCCCCCTCAAGGACAGCATTGGACTCGGCAAGGCTGGTGACCAGGGGTGATGTTTCAGGCCGCGCTGTTGCACCCACCATGGCTTTTGCAGCAGGGGCTGTCGCCGATCCCTCTGGGGCGCGACACACACGGGCTCGATGGCCCTCCTCTCTGCACTGCTGGCATTTCCCCCTGCGTCGCCTTCCGCTCTCGGGTTTGGTGGCCTTGGCTTCATCTTGCCGGCCTTCCACTGTGAGTTGTTTCTTTTCCTGCTGCTTCCCTTGCTCTGGCTGACTTCCCTCTTTAGCATAGTCCTTGGCCAGTCGTTCCCAGCATGCCCTTGCAGTTGGGCATGCACTCAGTCGGAGAAATGTCGAATCGGGGAGCCTCTGGGACAGCAAGTAACATGATACAACATCTTCATGCTCCCAGGCCTCCATGGCCTCTTCTTCCTTCCTCGTCGGCGCGTCAACATTGTTTGGAATGGGGCACGCGTTCGTGCCATCAAAGTAGCCCCAACACTGGGCTATTTGTGTGGCTTCTCGGAAGTGTGCGGTGAATTCGGACCAGTTGGTGCCATTGGAAAGGAGATAGGGAACAGGGATAGGGATGCAGTCCATAGAAGTAGTAGACATCTTGTATTTGTTTTCGGTGCAGCAAGTAATGACAGTTGTTAGGCTTTCTCAGGGCCCATAACCTGAAGCAAATAGTGTGTCTATATGATGGACAAAAACAAGTGTACAAGAGGGTCAACCTCAGATGTGCACTATGAGCACAATGTCTGAGGCGACGAAAATGAACCAACTACTATGTATAGTAAGAGGTACCAAATAGTGCCAAATAGTAAATGATTAACTACCAATAAGTATCTGTAAGTGCCCTAAGTGGCAACACCAAAGTAAATCTATTTCTACTACAAATGGCTCACTCTGCAGCCACTTTCTACACCTGGGTGATCTTTGTGAAAGGGATGTTGCCCACAAAGGTGTAGACAAAGTTGTGCATGTGTGTGGCCCATCTTCCAGATAGGAGCAGGATTTCTGACTTTGCCACTCATAGGGTGGCCACTACTCTGCAGCAGATCAGGGAGGCATCTGCAAGACTGGTGACAACACTGCCTGGGGGCTGTTGGACTGTGATCTCAGTCCACAGCATCTCTGGCCAGGGAGCTGGTTTCTGTGCATTTGTTTGTTTTGCACTATTTGCCATAGCCTGCAGTGGGGGTTGTGCAGCTACTGGTTGGTTGGGAGGCGTGTTTGGTGACTTACTTTTGTTTTTATGTTGTGGCACAGTCCACCACTGGTTCTGGGCAGAGGCCATGTTTGTGTATGATGTTTTTGTTGGCACAGGAGGCCACATTGATGGGTGGCCTCCTGCTGGCCCATCTGAAGCAGTTTTGTCAGCAATGGTGCAGTTGGGTGGGTGACTCACCTCAGAAAAAGAACTGTCTCCCCTTGGGTTGAAATCATCCTGCATTTGCATGTCCTTGTCGTGTGTGTTGATTCAGGGTAGTGAGAGTTGGTGGCCATTGGTGTTGTCCATGGTGCACTTGTGAATGATGGCCAGATGTCTGGCAGAGGAGAAACCACCACCGGCAGCTGCTGCTGCATCCCTGTTGGGGTTCTTGCATTCGAGCCACTTTAGGTGAAGGTCGAGCTCTGCTGCCAAGTTGTCCACTTTGGAGCTAGAGGCTGCTGCAAGGTCATTTATTTTAGTAAGAATTGTTTCAGTTAAGTTGGCTATCACCAGGTCTAGTTGGCTTGCTCCAGGAAGGGATTGGGAGGCATTTGTGGATTGCTGGGAAGGAGTAAGCAGGGCTGCCTGGGTGCTGCTGGGCGTCACTTGAGGGTCACCCATAGACTCAGCTAGTCCCTCATCCAGAGCCTGGCATGCCTCTCTCAGGGAATGGCCAACTGAGAGGGGGAGGAGTTCTGCCCATCTGAGGTGGAGGAGGTCACTCTTCTCCCTTCTAATTGTGAGGTCAATTGAGTCAATCATTGCTTGGCAGCAGGAGGAGAAATAGTCATTGGAAAATTTTTTCAGGGCCTGTTCCATCTGGGCCATGATTTCGGACTCTTTGGTTGCCCTGTATTTGGCATCTGCTGCCTGGAGTTCATTGTCAATACTTGCATGGCAGGAAGCTATTTTGGCTGCATGTGCTTTCTGTTATGAACGTCCAACTTTTTTCTTTTCTCCTCTATCTCATTTTACTTGCCCTTATCCTGCGTCGTGTACTTTACCCAGTCGAACTAGCTGTCATGTACTATCCTTCCATTTCCCCTTATGACTCATGCTAACAGCCTTGCCTCTGATGACTCATACTTGACTCGTTACTTACGCACAGCTTCGCTGATTCCATCTTGTTCTCTGTGATTCCATATGACTCCTGATGTCTTGGCTTGATTAATGCGGCTGTGACTCCATATGACTCCTGATGTCTTGGCTTGATTGATGCGGCTGTTGTATGTACTATTATTAGGATATGACTCCTTCATACAGCCTCATCTAGTTAGGTATATAAGAGCGCCCTAGGTAGCTTGTAACCCTAGACCTGTCTTAGTTACCTTCCTGCAACTCAGTCGTCTTATCCTCCTCTCTCCCAGTTCTAAGCTTAGAGGCACCCTTCTCTTGAAGGCCCCTCTTCATCTATACTAGTGCACTCGTCGTTGCACTAAGTGAGTTGGCTTTGTGCTGATAGACTAAGGTCTACAACTCGTCTACTAGCACTATCCAAGACAGGGGATAGTAGCTTGCCGTCAGCATGGGCTGGTTCCTTCACTGTTAAAAAGGCAATGCCATCGGGCTCACCTGTGTGACATACCTTTTGAGGTAGTACCAGGGACATCACCACAGTCGTCACCATCTGCCTCCGTTATATGACAAGACTCCTTCTTGTCACCAGTCACCATCTCTATCATTGCCAGACGTGCCTGCGTGCACCACACAGCTCAGGTCGAGCACAGAAGCCCACAGGAGCTTTACACTTTCTGAATGTCTTGGTTAACTCGTTCGACCATTCTTCTCCAGCTGAAATCGAACAGAGCCCTGCAGGAGCAGTCAGTAGCATGAATGAAGGCTGTGAAATCTGACTCTGAAAAAATGGGGTCCTCTACGCTTCTGAGGCATTTGTCACATTGGTGGAGGTTTTGTGGGAACTTAGCAAAAGCAGTGGATACTGTCTTGGCATAGGTTCCCGCTTCCTGGATGAGTGTCTGATCATTAGGGCTGGTGATGTTTAGCAGGCATTCATCTATGCCTTCTACTCTTGTGTGATAAAGGCCGACTATCATGCAAGCAAATATGTCTTTGTGTAGGTGCAACCATGCTTCCAACAAGAGGGTGCACTTGCTGGTGCAAAGGCCCCTCTCCAGGTGGTCAGCAACAGTGTGGTAGTGCTGGAGGAACTCTGGTATGGAGACCTCCGTGCTTTCCTCATCTAGTTTGCCTTGGTCAAGGTAGAAATGTCCTTTTGGAAGGTCATCCAGAGAGGTGCCTTCACCAAAGATTTTGTTCAGGAACAGGATCCTGAAGTCATCTTCCAAGTCTTTTTTGGAGAGTACAGTCCCATCAAGTAGAACATAAGAGGATCCTGCCTGAGAGGAATAGTCATTTAGAGCAGCCAGAGGGTCTGGAGGCGACTCCGGGTTAGTGATGGACATGTAGTGGAAGTTTCTTTTTTTTTGTCAGATGGGTTGTTGGGGGAGTCGCGAGCTAGGCCCAGGCAGTATTCCCAAATAGGAAGGTAGTGGATGGAGTCAAAGAAGTGGTGGACAGAGTCAAAGAAGTGAGGACAGAGTCAAAGAAGTGCGTTATGGTGCTTCCCCTGCGCGATAGAAAACTTCTCAACCCGCCGATACCCTCTTATCACCCCCCTTCTCATCCTTTCAATTATTCTATATGCTCATGCAATGCACTGCCCCTATCAACAAGATGCTACTCCTTGATAGAAGGGCCTGCTATTGAAGAGTAGTATTACGGCTCGTCAACATATGTATACATTTGGTAACGGTGACAACAGTGGCATATATCGCAATAATATTAATGCAATGGCGCGTCATTTGCTACACGCTACATAATCTCGATGTATGCAGCAATTCATACTATCATCAAACATCAAACGAGTGCTGACTGCCCCTATCAGATCATCGTCTTTAGTGTCGAGCTTCCCTCACCTGGGCCCACCATCGTTGTCCCTCTGGGGGTAAAGGGCATCTTACACAAAATGGAGAACTCGTGACTGCAAGCCCAGCCCTCAGCGTTGGCATGTGTCTATAAGGTCATCTACCAGTCTGCCTTCCATCGAGGCAGGAGGTAAAGCAAATGGGGACGGGGATCACCGGTCCCTTCTTACTGGTTCCCATCCCTACCCATTTCTCTCTACCCTCCCTATCTACAGTATTCCTTAGACCCTCATTCATGCGAATAGGTCATGCAATAACGATGTGATGGTATTCATGTTGGTCGCTGTGCCAAGGCGGCAGGCTTCACTGCAATCGTCGTCATATTGGACAGGCTCATTCTCTACTCAGTCTACCAGCACGTGTATCGTCTCAATACAGTACACCTTCCCATTGCAGCTTCACCACAGGTGTCTGCATGTAAGTTATCGTGTCTGACATGTGATGACAGCAATTACCGCCGAGCTCAAACAAAACCCAGCCTTCCTGCTAGACCTGGATGGGTTCCACGTGTGCCTGACCGGGGCACACAGTACGCATGGAAGACGTTCACACGGCACACTTTGATACTGGGTGGCCTGCACGAAGCTACCTTCGAGGCTGGACCAAGGATTCCCGCACTGGGATAGATACCCACACGGACAGCATAATCGTTTCTAACCACGGTATGTGTTCCGACCCCCAAGACCTGGGCAAGAAAGCAAGAGGATGCTTGCCCATCGATAATTGGGAACTGTGGCCGATATATCCAATTTTCATCCTTTCGGTAGGTGGACAACAGGTCGATGGTTCTAGCGGTGCGTGGGCCTGTCCAGTGCCCTTGAGAAGATCACCGCACTATCATCGCTCATAATTGGCAACTATAGCTGATATCATCCTTTCTTCATTCTTTTGGCAGGCGGACAACAGGTTGGTGGTCCCAGTGATGCGGGCCTGCTCAGTGCCCTTGAGAAGATCACCGCAGCATCTTTGCCCATCTGTAATTGGGAGATGTGGCTGATATCATCCAATTTCATTTTTTGGCAGGCAGACAACAGGTTGATGGTTCCAGTGGTGTGAGCTCGTTCAGCCCCCTTGATGAGTTCACCGTAGTATCACCGCATCATTGATTGTGCCGCGTCACGCCCAGGAACAAGGAAAGTTCGCAGTCCTCTCCAACCTGCATCAGGAAATGTCTCAGCTGCTCTATCTGGATTGCTTAACGTGCTAAATCTTACTTAATGTTCATTAATCCCCGTCCTAAGGTTGCTAAGGGGCGCTGAGACACTCTCATGACCAAAAGCTAGAGAAGCCCTGCAGGGCAGGCTGCAAGTATCACCATCTTTAGGGCGTTGAATATGGGGCTGGAAAGCTGGATATTTCAAAAACATATATAGCAGCCCACATACACACTACAAAATTGTGACCAGGGATTCTTAAACTAGCTCATTTCTACATTCTCTTAACTTCTTTGTGAGAACCTATGCTCTCAGGTCCATCGTGTTCCAGCTGTTCTGGGTGATACCTGCCAATGTAAATGACATTTTCATTTGTCACTGATGTCGGGCTCGTCTCATGGGTCGTGTGCACGACCACCTCCACCTGTTGAGCGGGCATAGTCAAAGTTGATGTGGCATTCAAAATTGGGTGACCTATTCTGGGAGCGTTATCCAAGTCCATCACGCTACGGTGGTATTGATCATCCTGGGCACGGAGAATAGTGGAAGAAAATAATGCCATACACATCAGTGGCACAGCTAAAGTCTGCGAGAGTGTTACGACCCAGGTACTATTTTTCTCGTTTTGAACTGCCTGATTACCTACTTGACCGTTCCCTTTTTGGACTGCTGACTCATCTTGTTACCTACTACCTATCGCCTATCTCCTAACCCCTCGTGACTCATACTCATGACTCATACTCGTGACTCAGACTCATGTGACTCATTCCTAGGATCAGTACTTACAGTTGTGGCTGATGACTCATTACTATACAACTCGTTCGTCTCTGACTCACTGTATTAGGGTAATGACTCTACCCTAGGATCCCGATACTTGGTGGCTTGGAAGTAGTATAAGTAGCACTGGTTTGTAGCCTCATGTACTCCAAGCCTGACTTGGCTCTTATCACAACCAATTTACTTTCCTCTCATAGCCTCTGAGATCTGCTATATCTCTGAGACTACTCTGGACCGAACTCTAAGCCTAGTACTAGTGGGACTAGTACTAAGTACTCTTGAACTCGTCTTAGTAAGACTATACCAGATAGTCTTACTATTAGTGCTGCGTGCACAGGAACAACTCTTCATCAACCACCTATTTCCTTAAGAGGTGAAATACCCCAGAAGGACAGTTACGTAGCTAGAGGAATCAAGGCAGCCTCGCACGTGATCGTGAGGGATCGGATCCCCAGACAAAGATAGAACTTGGACCAGTCGACCCCGTCTTGAATAGACATCGACATCGACTAGGGGTGACAATTGTTCACAATGACGAACCCGAACTCAGACCCCTCCACCTCAGCACTCACTTCTTCGCCAAGGTCTGGCCTTCACACTCTTGCAAGTGTTGCACAAGTCAGGCTTCTCACACACTTCCTACTTCTCCGACACCCCAAAATCCCCCGACCACGTCACCGTTGAGTGACGTACCCTGAAACAAGGTGGAGCCTGAACCAACCAGGGCAGAAGGAAAATGCCCACGAACTGAACTATCGAAGGACATTCGACCAGAATTAGTCGAAGTACCTTTTATTGCCGATAAAGGAACTAGCAGTCTTGTCTATAGGAGACAAAGAGACAATCTACTGACCCACATCAAGCATAACCTAGACGTTGAACCAGACGGAAACACCTCAGGAGCCACTTGGACTCACGACGAGGACGACGAAGGAGAAGGGTACTACGCTACAGTCAAAGGCAAAGCAGGTATCTGGAAAAGCATACCAATCGAATTTATATATTGTGGAGGAAACTACCGCTGGTACATCCTCACAAAGTCAAAAGGGCGTTGGACTACAAGTCTAGCAAAACAATTCCCCGTTGAAAATCTCGTTAGTCTAGGTTGGTGGTCAAAATACGACCCAGAACATCCTGAATACACAGGAGCAAAGAGGCCTAAAGCAGAGGCACCAGAACCCTGGAACATCCCTGAACCTAACCCAAGGTATTCACCTTCGAGCACTAGAGCACCGACCCTGAAACACGAAGAATTCCTAAGTGGAGGACTACATCACATTGTCTCCCTAGGAGGAACCCAGCTGCTCACCAGAGAACCGACCCCAGAACTTACTCCAGCACTCGAACAACATGTTATTGCTGGAGGAACAATCCCCACAGACATTGCACCTATTACCATCGTACTTCCTGCCCAGACCCAACAGACCATGAACCTGCCCTCAGTTGCTCATTCACAACACGCACCAATGGCCAGTATCCAAACCACTGTAGTTGGCAGAACCCAACAGACCCAACAAACCACCTCGACCGGTAATGGTGGGTCACTCTATGGAGTGATGCCGCCAATCTTCACAGGAAAGCGTAGCGAAAGCGAAGCCTTCCTGAGGAAGTTTGAAGGGTGGATGATGGTCAACGTGGACAAAGACGTCTTTTCCAACTACTACCGCCGATCAGCATTGTTCCTCACCCTCATTGCTGGGAAAGATGTCGACGACTGGGTTGATCAACAGCGCACAGGACTACGTATCCAACATGAGGCCAATGGTGTTCCCCAATCCAATCCTAGCCACTGGAACACTGTGCTGAAGGAGTTCAAGGACACCTTCACGAACATAGCAGCAGTACTAGAGGCAACCCAGTCATATGACACCTTGGAAATGGACAAAGGCAATATAAATTCCTACATCGCCACCTTCAATCGCCTCAGGGCTGAAGCTGGGTTTGGAGAAAACGACAAGGGGACCCTCCTGAAATTCAGGAAGGGGCTAAACAAGGGACTCCACTGGGCCATTATCAGCAATCCGTCCAAGGAATTGGTAACCCTAGCGGACTGGCAGGAGGAAGCAAGGAACAAGCAGCAGAAACACTTGGAAGCCGAATACTTCGTGGGAGGAACCACATGGGGACCAAAGAAACAAGCCCTGTACAAGAAACTGCAGGACTGGAAGAAAACGAGCAAAGACCCAAATGCCATGAATGTTGACGCCATACAGCTCAAAGGCCAAGGACAAGGAGGGCCACCATTTTCTCCCGAAAAACAAGAAGCACTCAAACTACTAGGAGGGTGCTTCGGGTGTGGAAAGTTGGGACATTTGCGTCGCGAATGCCCCACTAACCCATCCAAACCAAGAGCCCAGCCTGGAGTAACCAACCGACCTAGCAGTCGAGGCCAGTGGGTACAGAGAAATGGGGGACCATCCGCATCCATCAGAGCCATAGACGTTGAAGAAATGAAAGAAATTACCAAGGAACAAGCCAAAGCAGCCATGACCAAGTGGACCAAAGAAGACAGAATTGATTTCGCTCTCGAGAACTATGATATGTTGCCCGACTCGCCGGATTTTTAGCCAGGTCCAAACTGATCGCTGCAGTAAGGACTGCAGACAAGAGTAGAATGTTCATTGTACAACAAACTTGCGTGGAAATATCAGTCCCTTTGTACCACTACTCTGGAATGGCGACTATGAAGGCACTTATTGACAGCAGAGCAACAAACAACTTCATTGACTATCGAACTGTCCTCAAGCATCACTTGGGAACTAGGAAACTGGATGAACCTCGAACCGTCTACAATGTAGACAGAACCCTGAACCAACACGGAACCATCGACAAGTACTGTGACTTGTATATGACTAAAGGTGACCTTAGAAACCAACAACGCTTCTATGTTACCAATCTGGGAAGGAATCAAGCCATTCTAGGGATGTCTTGGCTACGATCCTTCAACCCAGATATCAACTGGGAAATTGGAAAAGTCTTAGGCAACACGATCTATGCCGAAACGACACTCAGAGCTAAGCAAAAACACGAAATCAAGGAGGCGATTGACACTATCGTCATGGACCTCAAAGCTGAGGGATCTCTGGAAGAAGGAGATGCCCTATACATGACAAACTGGAATGAAGAACCTGAAATGGTGGTAGCAAAGACCACCCTGGCCACGCAAATGGCCATCAAGGCTAGGATAGAACCCCAGGAAGACCCCCTAGACGAGGAGGGGACAAAGCAGCAAATACCCCCTCAGTACCGAGACTTCTGGAAGGTATTCTCCGAGGAGGAGGCCCAAAGATTTCCCCCATCTCGTAACTGCGACCATCGAATTACCCTGAAACCAGGAGCCCCAGATACGATAAACTGTCGAGCTTACCCCCTTAGTCTTAAAGAAAAGGAGGTGGAAGACAAGTACATCAATGACAACCTAGCAAAAGGGTTCATCAGACCCGGGAAAGGACCTTTTGGGTGCTCCACATTCTATGTGGACAAGAAGAATGGCGACAAACGACCTGTAGTTAACTACAAACCACTGAATAAGTGGACTATACGGGACGTGACCCCAATGCCGTTCATCACGGACATTCATAACGACCTCAAAGACAAAGTCCTCTTCAGCAAATTCGACATCAGGTGGGGGTACAACAACATCCGAATCGCGGAAGAAGACATTTGGAAGACTGGGTTCAAGACCTCTAGAGGACTCTTTGAGTCCCTGGTCATGAACTTCGGAATGACCAATGCACCCCCAACCTTCTGCCGGTTTGGACTGGAAATCTTTAGGCCACTGGAACAGCGATACCCTGGAGAATTCCGATACTATATGGATGATGCTGGGGTAATGACCCACGAAGGGGACTTGGGACGACACAGACAGATCTGTAGGGACTTCCTACAGGTTTGCCGGGAAAACGACTTGCACTTGCGACCAGAAAAGTGCATTTTTGAACAACCAGAAATGGACTTCTTGGGAATCAGAGTACGAGACGGGAAACTCTCCATCGACCTGGCAAAGATTGCAGGAATCGCCGACTATCAAGAGGAGCTGACCACAGTATTGGAGGTCAGAAGTTTCCTCGGAGTAGTTGGCTACCAAAGGCCCTTCATCCGAGGCTTCGCTGCAATCACCAAACCCCTAACCGAACTAACCAAGAAGGACAAGAAATTCGAATGGACAGAAGAATGCCGACAGGCAGTACAAGCATTGAAAGCTGCGGTAACTTCAGAACCGGTCCTAGTGCCGCCAGACCAGAAACGACAATTTGAACTAGAGACAGATGCCTCCCTATATGCTACGGGAGCCATACTGTATCAACAAGAACCACACACCGACGACCACCGAGATGACGAAGGAAACCCAGTATACAAAGGAAAACAACGAGTAATTGGGTACCATTCCGGTACCTTTAGCTCAGCAGAACGAAATTACCCCATCTATGACCGAGAATACCTAGGAATGCTCAGAGGACTTAGGCACTGGAGCTACTTGCTGAAGAACACTGATGACCCAGTGCTCATTTTCACGGACCATGCGAACCTCCAGTACTACAGGGACCCGAGAAAACTACCACCATGAGTATTGAATTGGAATGCTGATCTGGCCCAGTACAATCACCAGATCATATACAAACCAGGGCCAACGAACCATGCAGATGCACTATCTAGGCGACCAGACTATAATGTGCCAGTGGAGAACCCAGAAGTCACCTGTTTCCCAGATGATGCGTTCTCCTTGGACACCCCTGAACGGAGGGAGCTAGTAGCAGCTATGGACCTTGGCTGGTCCGGAGTCACTGCTGAGGAAACTCAGCAAGGCCAGGGCCAAGGAACAGATATAGAAGCACTAGATCTTGAAGTACGGGAGGCACAGAAAAGACCAGAAGCAATGGATACCTTGACAAAGTGGCAGAGGGCCCATGGACTACTAGTAGCAGGCGACCTTTACTGGCATGGTCCAGCACTCGTTGTCGTGGGAAACAACGACCTAAAGAGGGGGGTGATAACCCATTTTCACTCTTCTTTTTCTGCTGGACATCCAGGAATAGCCAAAACCACCGAACTAATTGCCAAATACTACTGGTGGCCAGGAATGCAAAACACAGTAACAGACTACATCCAAGGATGCGGAATATGCCAAATGAACAAGATAAACACCCATCCATCGAAACCACCACCATTCCCGATCACCCCAACACCAGATGCTCTACCCTTCCAGACCATAGCAATGGATTTCATAGTGAAACTACCAGAATCTGAGGGTTATGACTCGATTCTGACCATCACAGACCATGATTGCTCAAAGGCAGCCATCTTCATCCCCTGCAAGGAAACAATAGACGCAGAAGGAGTGGCCAAGCTTTATGCCCATCATGTGATACCTCACTACAGATTACCAAGAAAGATTATATCAGACCGAGATACACAGTTCACAGCTAACTTCTCAAAGGAGCTGTGCCGGATCCTCGGAATACACCAGAACATCAGCACAGCCTATCACCCGCAGACAGATGGACAAAGCGAAAGAACAAACCAATCCCTAGAACAATACCTCAGAATGTTTTGCAACAAAGACCAGAATGACTGGGCTAATTGGCTGCCAATTGCCCAGTATGTCAGGAACTCATGGCCATCCAGCACAACAAAGAAAACCCCGTACGAACTCATACTAGGATACAACCCTGTGATACACCAACCAACAAGAAAAGCACAGCTACCCAGCCTTGAAGAAAGGATAAGCAAGATTACAGAGCTCAGAACTGCCGCCCAAGAGGCTATGCACAAAGAGCAGGAGCGCATGACCAAAGCAACAAAATTTACGCCCTACAAACTGGACGACAAGGTCTGGCTAGAGGGCACAAACCTGAACCTCCCATATCAATCAAAGAAGCTTTCCCCAAGGCGGTACGGACCCTTTAGGGTAGCCACTCAAATATCACCAACCTCGTACCAACTAGAACTGCCACCCGGATGGAAGATACACCCGGTCTTCCACGCTTCCTTAATGACACCTTATAAGGAGACGGAACTACATAGACCCAACTTCCTGGAACCACCCCCAGATATCATAGAAGGAGAACCAGAATGGGAAGTAGAGAAAATTCTACAGGAACGTACCTATCGCCAGAAGAAGCAATACCTGGTCAGATGGAAGGACTATTCGCCGGCACATGACTCATGGGTGGACGCATCGGACTTGCACGCTCCAGAACTACTCAGGGACTATCACGCCGCAGCAGGAACCGCAGCAGTGGAAGACACGAATCCTAGGACACAGGTAGATGAAACAGGAACCCCAGAGGACAGCATGGAGATAGCCAATGGCGAAAGACTTGCTAAAAGAAAAAGGACTTCAGGCGGAGAACCAACCAGGAGGTCGATGCGTATAAGAACCCTGGTCATGGAGGAGGAAAGACCATCAGCTCTCATCCTTACCAACGACCCAACGCACCCACTCGCCCAACATACTACCCACCTCCTTCATCCTAGCCCTGACAGTCGTCGGACTCCTCATCACCATCCTCCTCGTCTTCGCCGTCTCCCTCTACACCCGACCACTGCCGCCAACCGTCATCCCTCTCGTACCACCCTTCGCCCCTTCGTCCGCAAATCTGTGATCCTACAATGCCCTGACTCTCCACCACCGACCTCGCCACCATGTACCACGCCGACCCCACCCCCGATTGCACCGACTGGGACTTTGTCCCCCGCCTTCACCACCCCGCCGTCAATGATGTCATGTCCTGGGTCACTAGGACAGCCGACAGGCAGAGCGACTACAACGCTCTGCGACTCCTCGCCCACTGTAAGCCCGCTGACGACCTCACCCACCTCTGCCGCGCCCTCCTCAGGGGTGGCGCTGGCCAACGCCTCTCCCCCCAGCACCTCACGGTCCCCGCCTTACTCGAAGGAGGGGACACCGACATCCTATTCTTCGACTTGTTCGACAAGTTGCAAGGAAGGGATGCCACGCAGTCATTTTACGATGATTGTGACCGACCCAACCCCAACAGCGCCTGGAGGAAGGAGTGTCGGAGGAAGATGCGATCCCTCGATCGTAAGTGGAAGGAGCGGACCACTTACTTCCGGGCCATACCAACGGCCAAGTTCTTTTTACGTAAGAGCGTCGACCATGCCCTTTATGTCCTCCTCTACCACCCCGAGCTCTACAATGAGCTCACCAAGTCCACCAAAAAGCACGCCACGTACATTGACCCCTACACCTCCGTCTGGGCCCAGTACCTGGCCTCAGACCCCTTCGCCCTCGAAGACGATGAGTGAGCTCATGGAGCTCCTCTACAGAGACCTCTAGTTGGTTGTGTGGGAACAACCACCTTGAGGGGGGAGTGGTGTTACGACCCAGGTACTATTTTTCTCATTTTGGACTGCCTGATTACCTACTTGACCATTCCCTTTTTGGACTGCTGACTCATCTTGTTACCTACTACCTATCGCCTATCTCCTAACCCCTCGTGACTCATACTCATGACTCATACTCGTGACTCAGACTCATGTGACTCATTCCTAGGATCAGTACTTACAGTTGTGGCTGATGACTCATTACTATACAACTCATTCGTCTCTGACTCACTGTATTAGGGTAATGACTCTACCCTAGGATCCCGATACTTGGTGGCTTGGAAGTAGTATAAGTAGCACCGGTTTGTAGCCTCATGTACTCCAAGCCTGACTTGGCTCTTATCACAACCAATTTACTTTCCTCTCATAGCCTCTGAGATCTGCTATATCTCTGAGACTACTCTGGACCAAACTCTAAGCCTAGTACTAGTGGGACTAGTACTAAGTACTCTTGAACTCGTCTTAGTAAGACTATACCAGATAGTCTTACTATTAGTGCTGCGTGCACAGGAACAACTCTTCATCGACCACCTATTTCCTTAAGAGGTGAAATACCCCAGAAGGACAGTTACATAGCTAGAGGAATCAAGGCAGCCTCACACGTGATTGTGAGGGATCGGATCCCCAGACAAAGATAGAACTTGGACCAGTCGACCCCGTCTTGAATAGACATCGACATCGACTAGGGGTGACAATTGTTCACAACGACGAACCTGAACTCAGACCCCTCCACCTCAGCACTCACTTCTTCACCAAGGTCTGGCCTTCACACTCTTGCGAGTGTTGCAGAGAGAGCGGTACATCCGTGTTGCTGCGACTGACATCGTGATTAACGAGGGCTGCAAGAACATCTGTATTATTGGGATGCATGACACATGACAAATGACTGGGATGTTCTTCCACTCGATTAGTAATGAAGGACATACAAGATTGAATGCCCCTGTATTCGGAAGAACAGTCAACATTCGTCATCAATAATTCGGATGGGTAGGGATTACCATTCAGTTTCAAACAGATGAACACCTATGATGCAGAACCACGGTTGGTGACAAAGAGTGTAAGAAAACCCACTGGACGTACTGCTGGTGGAAGCTCGGCAACAGTTGCAAGAAAGAGCCAAAGGACACCCTCTCGGATGGAAATCACATTAGCTGATGGAGGTGGTTGCGACCATGAGAGAAATGCCACAGCCTCACCTGTTTCCAGAGAAATCATCCCAGACGAAATGCACCCGTACTGTGATAATGCAGGCAAAGCAAGCCAACAAGCATGGTGGCCAGTAAGACAAAGTCATTAATGAACATCAAGACGATAGTTGGTTCGTTCCTCTTGATGTCGGGTGGGCTGCATCTCCTGTCCTTCAGAAACCATACAGAGCAGACCTACGGAAGGATCAGTAGAGAATCTCGGAAACATTTTGAGATAGATTCTTCACAGTAATGACACCTGGTAATGAGCCATGGTTGATAGAATTTCAGTTCGTCTGACGGATTGGTGGAGAATGACTTGCCTCCTACGAGAAACACAACGTTGACTGCCCATACAATAGCTGCGAGTCCCACAGCGATCTTATTCTTGTTCCAAACGGCGATGCTAGTAGGACAAGCCTATGAGTACCTCCTCTGCAAGGTGTCCGAAGACCGAAAAGCGTAGAATGCTTACACATGGAGAATAATCAATAGCGAAGAGAAGGCAGACGTCATGTATGCAAAGAGCTGGAAAGATTATAAGCAAAGAGGGTGCAAGGCATGTTGTCTACTACTAGGGCTGAAGTGCCCAGGAGGATATTATGCTCACGAAACCAAAGATATACAAGAGCTTAGGTTTGTAATGAGATCAGCCTGTGGGTGTAGGGGGTAAACACATGACACACGTGACAGCTTATATGGCCTGGGCTCGTTATGTTGAGGACGACCAAGTTGGAGATTGTGGCCATGAGGGTGGCAAGGCGCGTAAGGGAGTAAAGCTACCCAAAGGGCAAATCAGTCCTGGGCATACTGGCATAGGAAATAAAAGAGTCCTGAGATTACGGACCCATACTGTCCACCAGTAGGGTAGACGCCCTTGGATGATGCGCAACTCATAATTAAGAGTGGTCATGAACTCCCATCTGGTACGGAACCACGTGCCAGTGAGTTCCAGTCATGTGACGATGAGACAGAAAGCCCACATGTAGAGGCCGCACAAGGTATGGCAAAGCCTTTCGAGGGCCTCTGTCAAAGGATGACCCCAATGTGATGTCAAAGGTTACAGGAGACCAAAACTACATGAATATATAGTATGCACGGAGATCAAGATCAACCACAATAGGATCATGGAAATTGACCATCCTAAGCATAGGCTGCTTGGTGAGCTACCAGTATGTGGAGTATCTCTGGCCTGGGGTTTACTAGACAGGCACAAAGCCACTTGCAATGCATGATGAAATGTTCATTTGTTTTATATCCAACAGAGCCCATCAAGTAGCCTCACATAAGCGCAGGTGGCATCCGTGCAGTGAGGAGGCATTAGATTGCGCCAAGCTGGGCACTGTATTGCACCTGTGTACTTGTAGGACTGGTAAGGTAATAGGCTTTTGTCAGTGGCATATTGTGTGTATCAGTAGATGGTGATTTGACTGCAGAGGAAACCCTACTTGCACCTCTTCTCAGAAACAATAGCCTGCTGTTACATGTGGGAGTGGCTAAGTGGCGAAGCGGAGCAGGCCCGGGCCGCCTGGCCATCATTCCGGCACAGCCGGCAACACAAGCGCCCACCAACCACAACGTCATCCATCATCCGCAGCACTTCCGCAGTTCTGCCGGGCTCATTCTCGTTCAACGTTACAGTAGTTTGACCGTGCACCACATACTCCACTTAAGCACTTTGAAACCAATCAATATTATGACCTTTATCGGTTGTTGTAGTCGGACAGGCAATTAGTTAATTGGTTGGTGCTTTGACGACTCAGAAGAATACGTGTCTGGTGACCATAACTTTTCTCGAGGAAGCAGGAAGCACCTCAACATTGTCCTTCAGAGTCAGAATCAGATCAGGGAGCCAAGCGTGGGGATGAACAGACAGTGGCACCGTGTCTGGGGTAGAAAAATCAAAAGGTCAAGCTAGGTCTCATGGCTTTCATTCACTGGCAGATGATCGACTTAATTTAAATGATGTGCCATTTGCCGTGCCAACCTGAGAGTTGTGCAATAGTTTGACGTCTATCTGAAATCTTTATCGTCGGCCCACTTTGCCACCACATCACATTAGAATTCCAAAAGTATATGGATGCATGGGCAGGCTCCTTGGAGATTTCTGTGTGACTGGTAAGGTGGCAAGGCTGTGGGGTGTCAAATACATATCCACTCTTCTAAGAAGAGGGACATCGACTCTGGCCACGAAGTCCTCCAAGTATTCACTATCGCCTCCAAAGTGTAAGTAGTAGAGAGCAGGGAGGACACCACGTATGAGTGGAGATGATTTTGGAACTGAATATATTGTAAGAGTAAGTACTATAAGGGAGCCGCAGGCGCTGGCCTC
The DNA here is from genome assembly GCA_003316435.1 of Russula virescens. Taxonomy (NCBI): domain Eukaryota; kingdom Fungi; phylum Basidiomycota; class Agaricomycetes; order Russulales; family Russulaceae; genus Russula; species Russula virescens. The sequence goes on along the minus strand of QFEY01000952.1, from coordinate 3,803 downwards.
TGAATTGGCCTCCTTCATTAACTGCGTACGGCCCCCACCCCTCACCTTCAACTACAGTTCATCGCCATTGCCCCTCAAACTGTCAACCGTGACCGTTGCAACGTCGTCCAACATTCCCCTGCCAAATCTTGTAGCCGAGGCACAGCCTTGCCCCTTCCCCTTTGGCTTGTCTCTTGTGTTCCTCTTCTTCCTTATCCCCTTTTAGATCTAGTAGTGCCTCGCGAATATAAAAGGGCGTTGCGCCCTTGACGAATGCAGCGAAGAAGCGTACGTCGCATTTACCCCCCTTTTTTTGGTGTGAATGAAGGCACTACACGGCCGCACAGGAACTGTGGTCCGTGTGCTCGTTTTCCTCCCCTTTTCCTTCCATTTTCGAACTCACTGCGTGGTCCTGTAACATGCCGCTACTCGCAGTCATAGGCGTGCTGTGTGTTGGGTTTGTTAGAGACTGTAGCTTCTTACAAGGGCTTCATGCAGTAGAACCTGCCCAATGTGTGGTCTATTGCGAAGCTGTGTAGTAAAAAGTGTCTGTCTTCCCTTTCGGAAAGAGCACTACATTTATACAATGTAATCTACTCAGGGTCTCGCCCTGCGAGCACCCTAGTTTCCTTAGCAATTTAAATTGCTTAACATAAGTACACCTGTTTCAGGGTTATTACTGTGATGGCGCGCACTCTGGTCGTGTGCGAGATTTGCGTGTGGGCACACCCAATATGTGTGCACCGAGGAGAACTGCAGCGCCCGGACCGGTGGTTCCCATTGGCCGTATAGATGAGTGGTTACATACGTACCGCTTTTACGAGGTATTGAGTACACATCTGAGTGTATGTGCGATATAGTATTGAAAGACGCTAGTGGAGGCCAGCGCCTTACGGGTCCCGTCTTGGAATCTATCACTACAATACTTCGAACTTGGTCAACATAGACAGGTTGGCAACCATCGCCTGGGGGGAAATATATCCGGAATGGGGGAATGTCAAAAAGGGCAAGACGGACAAGGTCGGTGGTGGACACAAGTAGCTTCCCTAATCCCGGACATGAAATGCCACTGCCTGGTAAGTAAAATGTCCTCAGGTCCTCCACCGTGGTGCAGTTCCACCCAAAAACGAATCTGGAAGCACCGGCGCACTTTCATCGTATGACCGAAGAGTCAGTTCGGTCAGCGAAGGAAATGACTTCATTGCCACAATGTTGTTCAATAAAAAAAATGGAACACCGTAGATTCAGATTTAAAACATGCAATTGCGTTTCTTGAGGGCGGTCATGAGATTAGTGACACCTTGCATTGGCAACTTCCTATCGCATGGAGGGGCAGAGACATAAATGGGAAATGTTGGCCAGATGTCGAGACGGAATCATCCATGTTGCTTGCTGCGCCAAGGCAGCAGGCCTCACTGCGCTCGTCGTCGTATTGCACAGGCTCATTCTCTGCTCAGTCTGCTGGCGGCATCCGCATGGTCTTGACATGGCACACCTTCCCTTCATGGCTTCGCCACAGGCATCCGCATGCAAGCCATTGCGTCTGTCTGACATGTGGTGACAGCAATTATTGCCAAGCCCAGATAAAACCCAGCCTTCCTGATAGACCTGGACGGGTTCCGCACGTGCCTGACTGGGGCACACAGTACGCATGGAAGACGTTCACCGGGCACGCTTATGTAAGGGAGCTTGGCACGCTCCTCGGAAACGGCCAACATGCGAGCTATAGCGAATCCCATCCATTTTTCAAAAATTCGGCAGGCGGACAACAGGTTGATGGTCCCAGTGGTGCGGGGCTCGTTCAGCACCCTTGAGAAGATCACCATGGTGTCACCGCATCATTGAGGGTGCGTCGCGCCCAGGAAAAAGGCAAGTTCACAGTCCTCTCCAACCCACATCAGGAAATGTCTTGGCTGCTTTATCTGGATTGCTTAACGTGCTAAATCTTACTCAATGTTCATTAATCGCCGTCCTAAGGCTGCTAAGGGGCACTGAGACACTCATGACCAAAGGCTAGAAAACCCCTACGGGTGCACTGCGAATATCACCATCTTTCGGGAGTTAAAAACGGGGCTGGAAGGCTGGATATTTCGAAACCATATATAGCATTCCACATACGTACTACAAAATCGTGACCATGGATTCGTAACTAGCTCATTTCTACTTGGGGAGTCATTTCTACTCTCCTCCCTTAACTTCTTCATGAGAACATATGCTCGCGAGTTCCAGTTGTTCTGGGTGGTACCTGCCAATGTAAATGTCATTTTTGTTCGTCACTGATGTCGGGCTCGTCTCATGGGCCGTGTGCACGACCACCTCCACCCGTCGAGCGGGCATAGTCAAAGTCGATGTGGCATTCGAAATTGGGTGACCTATTCTTGGAGTGTTGTTCAAGTCTATCACGCTACGGTGGTATCAATCACCCTGGGCACGGAGAATAGTGGAAGAAAAGAATGCCATACACGTCAGTGGCGCAGCTAAAGTCTGCGAGAGAGCGGTACATCTGTGTTGCTGCGACTGACATCGTGATTAGTGAGGGCAGCAAGAACATCTGTGTTTTGGGGATGCATGAGAATAGCTGGTGTGTTCCCACTGGCTTAGTAATGAAAGACATACAAGATTGAATGCCCCTGTACTCGGAAGAACAGTCAACATTCGTCATCAATAATTCGGATGGGTAGGGATTACCATTCAGTTTCAAACAGATGAACACCTACGATGCAGAACCGCGGTTGGTGACGGAGTGTAAGAAAACCTGCTGGACGTACTGCTGGTGGAAGCTCGGCAACGATTGCAAGCAAGAGCCAAAGGACACCCTCTCGGATGGAAAACACATTAGCCGATGGAGGTGGTTGCGACCATGCGAGAAATGCCACAACCTCACCTGTTTCCAGAGAAGTCGTCCCAAAGGAAATGCACCCGCACTGTGGTGACGCAGGCGGAGCAAGCCAACGAGCATGGTGACCAGTAAGACGAAGTCGGTAATGAACATCAAGACGATAGTTAATTTGTTCCTCTTGACGTTGGGCACGCTGCATCTCCTGTCCTCCGAAATCCATACAGAGCGGACCTGCGGAAGGATCAGTAGAGAATATCGGAAACATTTTGAGATAGATTCGTCACCATAATGACACCTGTTAATGGGCCGTGGTTGACAGTATTTCAGTTCGTTTGACGGACTGGTGGAGAATGACTTGCCTCTTACGAGGGACAAAACATTGACTGCCCATACGATGGCTGCGAGTCCCACAACTATCTTATTCTTGTTCCAAATGGCGATGCTGGTAGGACAAGGCCATGAATACATCCTCTGAAAGGTGGCCGAAGATTGAAAGTGTAGAATGCTTACACGCGGAGAATAATCAATAGCGAAGATAAGGCAAACGTCATGTATACAAAGAGCTGGAAAGATTATAAGCAAAGATGGTGCAGGGCATGTTGTCCACTAGTAGGGCTCTCACGGATACGCCTTCCCGTGACGACCCACGCGATACATAAACTTCTCCTCTACGCCCCGACACGCTATCGTACACCCACTACCCCCATTCGCATTCTTCCCAGTTATGACAGGCGATGCCCTCATCCCCCAAACGACATGGTCTCAATACGTCACTCAAATCTACATGACGGGCGACCGCCCCGTCATCGGCTCGCATGACCAACGCCTCATTGAAACGAAGGCGCGTGAAGCCATGAAGGACAATCTTCGTGAGTGTCCGCTTGCTCCATGCGACGTGCGGCTACTCAATCGAGTATCGCCCGAACATAATGGTCAGCTGCCTACATGTATACGTTCGGCAACGCTGGCACAGGCAGCACCTATC